>JADLZN010005565.1:0-42535 GCA_018155175.1 Sinocyclocheilus anophthalmus | reverse complement strand
TTTTGTTCTGTATTATTCAACAAAGACAAACTATAAATCATTGTATAGTATGACCAACACAATATTAGATAGATTAAACATAAATGTTATTTTCTATAGGCCAGGCCTATCTGTTACAATTATTAAGGTTGCTAGGTAACATTATGAAAAATGTATGTGTTTTTAATTTAAAAAAACCTACAGGGAAAAAACACCTGCATCATTTGTAACTTGACAAATAGCTAGAGAGAATGACTTATTATTGTCTCTTCATCTGTTTATTTATTTATTTGTTTGTGGGTTTCATGCTGTCCGCTAAGGCCTAGGACACACACAAATTCTTATTGGCTCTTCCTCCTTCACCAACGGATCTCAACCCCGGTGTCTACACCCGCGCGCTGAGTCAGCCAACAACTACACGTATAACCATTAGATCCGCTGACGTCGGTGTACACTGGCTGCGTGCGCGACTATTAACCTGATGCCTTTTATCTATGCTTATCTCACGTATACCTGACACAACAGTTAAAATGCTTTGCAATTGTTGCTTTGCAGCGTCCAGTTGTAGAGCTGTTGCGGTCGCGACACTACCAAGCACAGTAGTCCCGCATTCCGGGTCTAACGTTAGGCACGGGCGAGCCGCCAACTGTCCGATAGCTCGATTGCGGTCTTCCATATTTTATGCTTTAGCTTTTAAATGACCAGCACCTCCGGGGTCCTGGCTTTGTGCGACTTTCATCTATGGCTTTTCCCGCTTCGCTTTCAACTAACCCATAATCCATCTCCCATTCTCAAGTTGACATCCTTTGGCTGTTTACAGTTTATTTTATTTTCTTTTTAGTTTCTGCTGATCTTATTGTTCTTTTTTCTGCTTTTTCGCCTTGAAGCATCGCTCGCTAGACCGACTGGGTTGGTCTCAAGCAAGCACTGAGAGAGCTATCGAGAGCGCCGGACCTCTCCTTAGCTTTCCGCTCGCCTACTTTGTGCCATAACACCGATCTGATCTTTCAAGTCTTCTGCACCACCTCTTTACCTCGTGTGGTCATGTGACCGTGTGTCGCAGCCTCATGCGATTGAAAAATCGCGTTATTTCTATCGCGATATTATCGCAAATGCAATTAATCGTTCAGCCCTACTGTACATCTTTAGGAGCATGATTCAGCAAACCTGTCTTAGCACATGGATCTCATAGGTTTATTTTCCTCTTCATTTGTTGTAAATAAAGCGTTTTCCATGCCTTGTGTACTCATTATTGCTTGTTCGTCTCTTGCAATTTAGATAAATGATATAGCATTAAACTCAAGGTGATTGAGTGTGATGCAGTAGTGAGGTGGAGGCCAGCCAATGGAGCGCCTTTCTCTGCCCCCCCAGCCCACAGAGCCTGCGCCACTCACACTGAAGACAACTGGACTGTTCTTGCTTTGTGGGGTTTTGATGCACTCTGTTTGTGGACTGTAATGTTTCTATATCTCAGGAGTTTGATATTGCACAGGAAGAGACAGCCCTAGTGGTGAGGGGAGGGTCTTATTGCTCCTTGACGCGAGGATCTGAACTGGGACGGTACATCTCAGTTCGAATGATAAAATGTAAACTTGTAATGCATGCTCAAAGGCAGTTTATTCATTTTAGAAGTGTTTTTTGTTACTTTTATACAATTGGTTTATTAGTAAAAATTACATTCAGCTGTGGCTGTTGGTTTTAGAGACATTTTTGAGGCACACAGGTACTGGGCTCTTGTTGAAAAGCAGCTGTTTACTTATGTTCAGGAAGGGAAGGTATAGGTAGACTTTCAGAGATCAGCACTCTGGTTCCGTGTCAGTATTAACTGCTTGGTTTCCTCCCCTCTCTCTTCCTCCCTGCTGTTTGTTGCAGAATCCTGATGGGAAGATGATGCAGATTAATTTGACCGGGTTTCTGAATGGGAAGAATGCTCGGGAGTTCATGAAGGACCTCTGGCCGCTGTTACTAAGTGCCCAGGAGAACATCGCTGGTATCCCATCTGCCTTCCTGGAGCAGAAGAAAGAGGAGATCAAACAGAGACAGGTGATTTAGAGAAGTTGCGAACTCGCATCATCTCAGTTTTATTGGTTGGACTGTGATTGACTTTGTGTTTGTATGACTGTATGTGTACAGCATGTTTAGGGCCTTTCGCACAGCGGGAACCTTTTCATAGTACCAGAACTAATTGTGGAACTACCCACTTTTCGGCGTTTTTCGCACCGCGCGGAAACTCTGGGTGCGATTTTTAGTACCGGACTGCCTTTTTCAAGAACCAAATTAGCTCCTACTCAGGGTCTAACCAGCACAACTGTTTACTGGGCGACAACCCTCAGATTGCAACAAAACGGCATACCAATTGTGACGAAGAGACATCTGATTGTGCCCCGCGCGTATGAAAACGCCCTCACCCGGCATGATTTAAAATGCTGTGTAAACATTGTGTCAACTTATTTCGCAAGTCTGGAGAACAGCGATAGATGGATGGACCCTTAAGTGCAGGCACTTGTAGCAAATGTAGCACTGCCAGTTGTTGGAGATTCTTAGTTCTCCTTTCCGTTCTTTCAGTCGCTTTATGTATGCTTCGACTTTCCATGTCCATTATTGTGACACCCGCGAGACACAACAAAAACACAGATCCGAAATCACAGTGTCCTCCATCCTCCTGTTAATGTTGTTCTTCTTTGTTTTCTTTGTTGAAACGCCTCGACGACACTGACCGACGCGGTTGACAGCTTACGTCACTTCTTAGTACACACTGTCGGTGCGAATGCAAACCTTTAAATGGTACTGGGAAATAGTTCGCGCAAATTCGTCCCAGTACTTTAGTACTGTACATTTAGTTCTGGAACTAAAGCGGTGCGAAAGGCCCTTTTGTAAACTCATCAAGTTGAGTGTTTAACAGTTTTTCTTCTCTTTAATTTTCAGATCGAACAGGAGAAACTTGCCTCTCTGAAAAAAATAGATGAAGATAAAAGAGAGAAGGAGAGCAAAGAAAGAGCTCAGTCAAAAAGCCCTAAAAGGTTGGTTTTGGATTTCTTTTTGCTGCCAGTCAGCATGAAACTTCTTGAACATGAAAAAAATATAGGTTGGGACTTGATTTTGTCCATCTGGAGTTGATATCAATCCAATCATTTGCTAATTTCTGCAACCTGTTATAAGTTTTTATTAAAGATTATGAGAACGCATGAATTTAAAAAAAAAAATGCGCACGGATAAATCATCTGTAATAAACACTGCAGTATTCTATAAAAATATAACATTGCAAAATAACAATAAAATTGTCAATTTTCGTTTTTACAGTGACTTTAATAAATTGTCAGTGTGAATAATGAATAATATTGTAAATTAGCCTTGTGCTTAACTGTTTTTTTTTTTCTTTTCTCAATTCACTTTTGTTTCCCAGATCGAGAAGTCCCGCTCGCTCTGTTTAAGTTCGTGCTGTCGTAAAAGTCCAGTCTTCTCTGCGATCATCCCTCGCACGAAAACCGATACCCTGGGTGGTGCCTCTGCGCCTTCCAGTGCGCCAAGCCCTAATCATAAAGAAGAAACCAAGTCATGACGGGCGAGGACCTAATCATCAGGGGCTTCTGGGTCAAACCATAAGGAGCCGCTCGTCTCATGAGGCTGCGCTGCTGACTAGGTAATTATGTGGACCACCTTACATTACACTATACAGGCATCGTAATAAATATTAGTCCTCTCTCAGCTGTCTTTGACAAAATGGACTTTGGCCTATGAATGAAAATGTCATTAATGCAAGTTTCGCGTCTTGAGATGACTTTATTGACTAAAATAGTGTGCATAAAATTGCGTCTTTCTGCAGGATGAATTTAATAGACTGCCATTTTTTTTCCTGTTATAACCTGTCAGTGTATCTTGTGGGGTGTACATGAAGCCGGCACTCCGTGTCTGAGTGGTGCTGTGAATAGAGTCATGCTCTCAGATAAAACATCCTAAATTCGGAAGACAGGGACCGCAAACCCTCTTTAGACAGGGACGTAGAGAAGGATGGATCGTAGATATCGGCCCACGTCACCAGCTCGGTGTCGTTGGCCACTTCTCGCTCTCCGTAGACTACCGATACTGATCCGGCACGCTAGGTAAGTCTTGTCCTCTGATGGTAGAAAGCTATGTGATTTCTTTTCCTAGATCCTTTGTTACCAGGGCGGCTGGCTAATCGTGATTGACTTTAGGGTTACAAAAAAGGTATATATTAAGTCCACATGCGCCTCTAGGTACGATATCTCATAACCCACACCAATATCACCATCTCTCCGCGTCGCAGAACTAGTCCCAGGAGGCGAATCTCTCCAAGACGTAGGAGCCCTCCTAGACGGCAACCACCCTCTAGGCATAGACGTAGCCGTTCACCTGTCCACAGGTCAGTGTTTTTTTTGTTTGTTTTTAAATAGAAAGAAATACTTTTAATCACCTAGGATGCATTACATTGACAATTAAGACTTGACTATAGTGCTACAAAATTTATATTTCATATAAATGCTGTTCATTTTAACTTTCTATTAATCAAATAATCCTGAAAAAAAAAATCATGGTTTCCACAAAAAATATTAAGCAGCCCAAGCTAAGACACTGAATACTGGAGTAATGATGCTGACAATTCAGATTTGCATCAGGAATAAATTACATTTCAAAATATCTAAATGAAAACTAATTTTAAAATTGTAATTGTTTCATACATAACATTTTTGATCAAATAAATACACTTTGGGTGAGCATAAGTCTTCCAAAAATATTTAAACTTTTGAACGGTGTTGTAAAGCCACACTGATGTGTCATTGAGTTTTGTAAATGTTCTCATGCCTTTTTACTCAACTTTATTACTAGATACAGTCTTGTCTTCACATGAACTTCTAAAAGTTAGGTCAACTTTGGTGTTTACCTGAACTTGTTTGTCCACCAGACGGCGCTCCCGGTCCTCCTCTGGTAGTTCCTCCTCTCGGTCACCCCATAAGAGAGCAGGGAAACGTGGGTCAGCTACCCCGCCCAGAAAACTTCCACGTCGCTCTGACCCCTCCAGCCCTGCCAGAAGACGAGGTCGTAGTCCTTCAGGACCAGACACCAGCCCTTCAGGTTGCATCCTTAAACCTTTGTTATTTGCAATTTGAAATGACTTAAATGTGATTTTAAAATAAATTTACTTCAGATTATAGTTGATTATTTGTGTAAATCAGAAATGGTTCCTCATCAATGCTATGTTGCTTGTAGGATATTAAGCCGTTAAATGATTCTGACTATAACGCATCTAAATTTCAGCTGTGAAGCACAGGCCTGGTGGAAGAAATGACTCTCGCTCTCCTTCTCCTAAACCCAGGCGGTCTGATGCATCAGAGTCCGGTGAGATTTGGTTCTTCAACATGGATTTGTGTGCATGTCAGAAAGGTTTACGTGAAAACACTTGCAGATTGTGTTGAAATAACATGAACTGATGTTATGGATTCTGCAGCTCGTGTTTCATGAGTCTCTTCTGTTAATTACAAAGATGAGGGGAGGGTGCATGTTATGGGTTTGTGTGTGTGTCACTGTATTTTTTTGATGATCATGGGTGTGTGATGGTGGGCACATGGCTGTTTCTTGGGCACTGAAGGACTCCACTGCTTTGCGTTTCAGAGGAGGAGAAGGTGGGCAAAGGGTCAACAGCAGATTCTGTCCAGCAGCGACGTCAGTATCGCAGACAGAATCAGCAGTCCTCTTCAGGTTACCACTATTTTTTTTTATGATCCATCACACTCGTTTGTCCTCACTTCCCTTCTCTCTCTCTCTCTTCCTCTCACACCTGTGCTTGCAATAATTAATTATGTTTGTTGTGGGAGATTTATTGTAGTAGATGTTCGATTTAGTACTGATAACCATGTCGGTTTGCTTACAGACTCGGGTTCATCCTCTTCCTCTGAAGATGAAGGTCCGAGGAGACAGAATAGGGGGGGGGCGGGGGGGGGGTCATGGTAGATTACCAGGTAATGGTAGAAATGGCGTCAGGCGGCCGGAGCCCTTCACGCCACTGGCATCGCTTTTCGCACGGAGTAAGGGATCAGAGGATGGTGCATCCCCAAAGGTGAAATCTACAATATTTGGCATTTACGTACATTTTTCATTTGAAACGTGTAAGCATGTACCTTCGCTAAGGCCTAGCTTGGTCAGATGCTTTGTTCATTAACTTAGGATATAAAATTGATTTTCAGATTATTTCTTGATTTTAATTGCTATCTGTTCGCTTTAGATTGTGCTTACTTAGATGGCCTACTGTTTTTGTCAATTGCATATGAATGTCGATAAATTAAAAATAAAAAAGCTATAGTTAAAAATAAGGGCAGGTAAACGGCATCTTCTACATGACGGTTGGAATTCTTGCTGATAACATACAGCAGCGAGCATACTAGTTTTAATGAAGCGACAAAGTCACAGGGCGGAATACTATGAAGAAACTATCTTTTTAGTGGAATCAAATTAGCATTGCACCCATTCTACTCTGACCTGACTCTAGGGAACGGGGGGACATTCCATTTAATAAAAGGATGTCTGATTTCTGATGCGTTATGTTCCCGCGCGCTGAATAGTCCTGTTCAAGACCCATTGTAACAACTGTAATTTATATTTAAAAATAAGCGAAAAACTAAAATTCGAAAACTAAAGATTTTTGTAAAACCTGATTTCTGTGGCCTCAATTGAAATTCTATTCACCGACAGAATGTTTGAGGAGCAGCTTGGAAGATACTTCGTAAAAGTAATGCCATCAGATTGCTTGTCACACATGGAACAAACCTCCTGCTTTTTGGCAGAAGCATCAAACCATGCTTGGCATCATATGTGAGAACTGGTTTAGCTTGAGGTTTTCGTTAAAAACATTTTGGTTTCTGAAACTAAAGCAAAGTTATATGGGTTTTGATTGACTATGTAGCTTGAGCTAAATTGACAATTATAAATTTTTGGTAGAATTATGCGAGACTTAAATTCCTGACGGTATAACTGAACGTGAATTAAATTGATCTAACTTTGGCCTGCTGATCAGAACTCGTCTACGCAGATACCCCCTGTATGTTGGCAGTCAACTTACTCTTAACGAAAGATTCTTATTACTGTGGAAGGGCACTGAGTTAGACTTCCGTTTCTTCTAAAAAAAAAAAAGATCTTCTTGCCAGAAACGTAGACGTTCCTCACGTCACCCTGCTGGCCGAGACGAAATCAGTTGCAGCCTTCTCTCTGTTCGGCCGGGCGCCGTAGTCACCCTCATCCTCCCCCCAAGACCGCTGGTAAAATCCAACAAGTTTCGTGTGGTCTTTGGGTGTGAGACTCTTTGACTGACTTCATGCTTCATCTCCTTTTCCTCCTGCTTTCCTTCATGTCTCAGTGATGCTCGCATCCTCGCACCTTGCACCCGGCGGGCTTCACCTGCTGAACTCCCCTATGACAGCGCATGAGATACAGTCCCTCCGCCTCGCCCCAGCGTCAAAAGAGAAGCTCCTCAGGTTGGCTCCTCCGGCAAGCGCAGAAGGTCTTCCCTGCCCGCGTCTGTGTCCAAAGCGTAGAGGGTCTCCATCACACTATTGGTCCATAAGGAGAGAGTCTCCTATCACCTGTTTCAAATGACGTAGAGGTTCTCTCACACCAAACTGTTTCAACCACGTAGAGGTTCTCGCTTCTCTCTGTTTCGTCAAAACGCAGAGGGTCTCCATCGGCGCCTTGGTCCAAGCGTAGATAGGTGCTCTGCTCAGCTGTGTCCCAAACGTACAGAGCGTCTGCCCCTCACCCTTGTTGTGAAGGGTCCTCCCTGGCTTCATGTTCCAGCATTCTCCTCTCAGCCCTCTGCTAAGTCATTAGGAGGTCGCCTTCACCTGTGTCAAACTACAACGATCCAGTCTCCCTCACCGGTTTGCAAACTCAGAGGTATGTCTCCCTTCATGCCGTGGCCTAAGCTTAGACGGGTCCTCCTCTCCGTGGCCAATCTGACGGCCAAGGTTTCGCCTACGCCGTGTTGCGCCTCTCTATCCCGGCTGAAACTGAGTCGTGCAAGTAGTCCAGGATAAAAGCATACAAGATACCGTCCTATCCCTCCTCCCTCTTTCTGGCTCTCAGCCTGGCTTGGCACTACCTCCCAACCGCTCAGCACTCGTAGTTTAAGTCTCTCCTCCTGGGGTCAGTCCTCCAAGGCAGAGGTCATGTAGATACTCCGTCTCTCTCTCGCGCCACAGCACTCGGAGCTTGTCTTCCAGTCGCTGCCGTGCGCCGGCGAGAGGTCCGCCTTCCTGGTTTCATCCCCCACAGGAGACAAAAGACGTGCGACACGTCCGTGCCTGTGGCCTCATAGCCGCCAACCCACTTCTCAGGTCGATCAGCGGCGCAGCAACCAGAGCCAAGGCATATCTCGAGGTATTTTCTTCTATAGCGTGCCGGCCTTCTATCTGTGTAACAGCGAGTGCGTGTGATCCCGTTACCATCCGAATCCCAAGACCCAGCTCAGATTATCTATGTATTGCCTGTCGTTTGTAGAGGTTCTCAGATCCGTCCCAGCCAGTCAGGCGAGGCATGTTTCAACACTTCACCATGTGGGGGTGGCTGCTTCCTTCTCCTCCTCACAGCATTGCGTCAACGGCTCATTCACAAGCGGGCGCTGCCTTTCTGTCTCACTTCCTCCATGGATCTGCTGAGCCATCTTTGATTTTTTGTGTTCCTCCACAATCCACCTGTCCCCTGGGCCAAAAAGACAGGCATCATCTCCTACTCCCACAAGCTACAAGGTACCATCACGTCACACCTGGCCTCAAAAAAAGTCTCGCACTTCCCCTATACATGCTTTGAGTTCTAGTAGAGCTTCTAACCTTAGATTTTTCTTTTTTTAAAATGGACCCCGTCTGTGATTTAGGAAGCTACTGCCAAAGTATTAAATCACTGTGATGCTTATGGTGTTGTCACCGACTTTTTATATGGTAATGCAAGGTTTTTTGGCTTGAAGTCAAGATGCTTTTATTTGTTGTTTCTCTTCTCTAGAACTCATATGGCAGAAGTGTAGTAATTTAAGACGAAATAATAAGAAAGAAAAGAACACAAGACAACTGCAAACAGAACAGCCCAGTAAGTCATATAGAAAGCAGTAAAAAGGAGAAGATGTCGTATAAGAAAGATGGAGGGTCGTAGCGGCTCAGATTAGGCTCAACGGACTATGAATCAGAGGCCAGATTCTCGACCATGCAGAAAAAAGGTGAAGTCTACACTTTTAAAGGCTGTATGAAACAGGTCAATATAAATATTCTGGTTTCTCGTCAGTACTATACACAAATCGTATCTATCTCGCACATTACCATTCTGCTTTTTAATATACATCTACCTTTCCATCATATTTGTGGCGGCGTTTGTGTTGTATTTTAAAAGTCCTCCTTTATTGCTTCACACAAGGCTTAGTGTTTACTTAAGATAAAAAAAAAACAGACTGTAGTGTACGCCACTTAATTTCCCCCCTCATAATGGCAAAGCCTGAATTTTCAGTGCTGCTTGTTTACTAATCATGTTTGTGTCAATTGTTCAGTCATGATATCAAATAATTTAATATTCTAAATTTGGTGCTCAGACTAATTTCCAATTCCATATGTTGAAAATCAGATATGCTTAATTTTAGTGGAAGGTGATTACTAATCTTTCTCAGGCAGTCTGCTTTCGGGCAGAAGTTTAGAATAGAAGCTAGCATTTACAAATCTTTGCAACGGTTGAACTAACTGCTAGCAGAATCTTTTTCGACAAACTTTAAGTGGACGATGTTCTTTACACTGTCACTTATTAGGTAAGTTCTTTTTAATGCATTCATGCGCTGAGTAATTAACTCATTTCTTGTCATGTCTACCTTTGCTTAACGCTATGAAAGCTTTGAATCGGGGAAAAAAGGGGGTAGTCTTATATGGATTGCTTGGATGACCTTTGAACTGGCAACTTTAAGGCAAGCAAACTCTCTCAAAGAGAAAGATTTTACATCGTGATGTCTATAATTGTGAAAGCAATATTATCCCTGACGGTCCGGACATAATTAACCTGCTACGCTGCTTAGTCTCTGAGGAAATCAGATGAGTGAAACAGTAGAAGGTACATTCCTCCTGCGCCTTCGTCCCACCTACCGGTGAGAAAGGCTCTCCGGGTCTTTCATGAGTGTAAGGCTCAAGATTTCCCGCAATCTATCTCGTCTGAGGAAATATCCATCACAGAGCCACAGCATTTCGCCTCTTTGCTCTTCACTCTTCTTCATTTTAATATGTTTATGTTGGTTGCAAGCTTTAGATGTACAAATTGGTTAAAATACACCCTAGACTTTGTTTGTTTGGATTTTTTTGGGGGCATGCTTAATTGACGGAGTGCAGTTTTATTATATTTGGTAAATGATTGAGCAGCAGGCAGCTGAAATTTTTCATCAGATTCTGCCCATCCGAGCTTTCCGGCTCGTCTACAAATACTTCTGCAACCACTTTATATTGCGAAAAACAACCCCCCTTTTTTGTCTCCGCGCCTAGCATATTTCCCAGTCCATCCACACCCGGTTCTCTCCAAACTAATAATTGACAAGTTAGACCTATGAAATTACTCTCTTTACTTCAGGGCCGCGACGTTTTTATCAGAGATTTTGTTCTGCGTGGACCAAAGCAGCATCCAGGCCTGTTTGTCCTCTTTGTGTGCATGATCCATAATACCAAAAGGAACGCTCCAGATAGCTGATCCGCAGGCTGCTGCTTCTGTTTACGCTGAGGGGCTTGTGGTCCGTGCTTTGAGGTTGCTACTGTGCCAATGATGAACAAATCACATTGAACGTCCTGTCTTTGCCAATCGGCTTTACTTTTTGCTTTAATCCTTTTTTGTTACAAGCCTAAGTTGTAGTTTGAATTGTTGATCCCTAGCAGTAATTTCTGGTCGCTTTTTGACAAAGTCACATTACATGAAGAAAATAATTTTTGTCATGCAATTCCTTCTTCTAAATTTGTATAAAATTGGCCTGTTTACATGTGAGATAAATTGCTAATTTGATGGTTTTCTTTTTTTTAATTTTTTCCCGTCTTTTAAACAAAAGTGGCTAAATGAGAAACCCAGACAGTATGAGAGCATTGATTGCATTACATTTGGGATGCATACAAGGCTGTTTTACATATGTTCTGTGGAAAGCCTGTGGTGTTCCAGGTCTGGTGATGACACATGATAATCAACTGCTGTACATGTGTTATCTTGTGTCGTCACCTTGGCAACACTTGGTGACAAATCTTTAGTAGCCACAAATGAAAGCTCAGTGAGTTCTTATTGTGTAGTGCGGTTAACAAGGACTGATCTGCAAAAACAGCCCAAGGCAACAATGTTTATGCCCTGGTTGTTATTTTATAGTGCCACCTGCTTCCTAACTGGCCACAGGCAGCTGTGGGAATACATAGGTGTTCAAGAGTCCCTAGAGGTCAGACTAAGTGATGGAGAGCTTTGTTTCTGGATCAGCTGTGTTTCTCTGTGCAGTGTGCTGGAAGATCATTGTTAATAACAAAGCCCTTAACAGAAATACTTGCTGTTTTTTATTTTATTTTGGGGTTTCTTCAAGGAACTGAGACGCCAAATGAGTGTACAAATATGGCTAACCAAATTACCCTCACAATGTATGTTTGATTAGTCTTAACTTTTTTCGGTTTAAAAGAAAAATTATTTAAAACTCTGCTATTTTACCCACCACATTTTTGGGTTTATCAGATAACCTCAAGTTTAATCTGGAACTAGTACTAGTTTCTATATTCACGCTGCATTAATATGTTATGATCCGTAGCATTTTGTTGTTTCTTTTGTTCTATATTTATAATTTAATGCAAGTTGATTTTGGCAGTTACTCATAAAAGGCAACACCATCTGCAACAGACATGCTGGTGTCCTGACAATTTATCTTACCCGGGCACATCAATATTGGGTCATTTTTCTCATGCTGAACAACAATAATTACTGTATTTGCATTACTGTAAGGGTAGGTTATGGGTTGTGGTAGTAGACGTTGCATAAAGGCCTAATCTTAACAGGTATAATTCTTTTTGCTTTTTCGAATTGTACTAATACCTGTGGTAACTAGAGTAATAAATAGATTGGGCGCTCTATTTAGGAAGCTTCGCGGATAAAGATAAGCAACTTCATATATCTCCGGTGAAGCCTGTTGCATTTATATATGCGGATCTCTCACAAGAGAACCCTCTCCTCCCTTCATTCTTAATCAGAAACTTAGAAACAAATATTGCAAAACGCACGGGCCATAATAATATAGCGTCGAATAACATACTAGTTTATGTTATTAAAGAACTATAAATTTATATGGCTAGAGTCTGTATACCTCCAAACCTTAAGACAAAAAGTATGCTCAGACACATAACTTTATCGATTTAAATTCTACAAATAACACTATTCCGTAACTGTTTAGGGCCGGTCAGTTATCTAATCTCGCTTAACATGACATCGTAATGGTATTCCTCGGGAGAATCGACTACTCTTTAGCGGCTTCAATGCTGCATGTAATACTATTTTTTAAATTGTTTAAGGACTTTTATATTTTTTCATGCAGTAAAATTCACTTTATTAAAGGTTCAGTTTTCATTCATGTTTTAGGCTTCTCGTTATTTTAATATCTTAGACATCCATCAATTAGTGATGAAAATAGTTCAAATGGGCACGCAATAATGCTTAAGGCTCGCTGGTCAAAGCCACCGTGGCAAAAGTTTCGTTAATTAGTCATTTAAAGCTTTCTATAGATATATTTATCATGTCTGTGATAAATATATATAATATCATATTTGCTGAGTTTCGGTTCATTTTTGTGAGGCGCTCCTTTTCAAGACCGAAACGGCAGTATAAAAGCACAACGTTTTGTTGATATTGTGAGTGCACACGCTAGTCACGGTCCCAAAAAGTAGACACTTTGCAGGTCCGAATCATGTATTAATCTTTATGAGCAAAAACGACGCATAGGCTATTTAAAGTTGTTTCCACTGAAAAAAAAATGCAAGTGATCTCGCTGGCGCCTCCATGTCCTGCAAAGACCAAGGCGCAGCTTTTTAGCTTCCACTCTCCACACAAACTATTGGATATGCGTCTAACAGCGCACATTTATCTAGCTTTAACGTTTAAACGTTGTTATTTGAACTGTTTTATATCTATAGATTTTATTTTAGGCAAGTCGTGATGATTTGAGAAGGCTAAACTGATCAAACATGCTATGTTATATGACTAGCAAGGTCATGATTTCAGCTCTACTGCTCTTCCTCTCTGCCGCCTTCTGGGTCTACAACCACCAACAAACCCCACAACCTTATCCCTTACGAAACTAACAAGATTCTGCTCCAAACGTCTATTTTCGCATAAAGTTAACTTAATAAAAAACTAAACGAATATATATAGCCTAATCACCATTGCCCGTGCTCGGATCATGGCTACTGATTTTTCATGTCTTGCTTTTGATTTACTCCTATAGAATGAAAAAAAATAATTACAGACAAATGTAGTTAGTCTCTTATCTGCTTAGCTGAATATAAAGGGGCTATTAGAAGTCACAAAGTCACCTTGGGTCATTTGAAAAAAATAATAGTAAGGCCATACAACAGCCTATCAATTTTCCGCTGATTATTTAACATACCATAGCATAGTATCACCATTAATAAGGTAATTACGAGAATTAATAGTGGGCATTCAATATTTATAGAACTTTTTAAATGTTCTTAATTTAACTACATCGTATTAAGTTATGCGCAACACAGACTTGTTGTCTGGGCTGTAGTTTTGTTTATGTCTAGGGGGGGGCGTAAGAATCTGAGCTTCTCATCACTTGAATGCCAGCTTGCTGTTTTGACCTCCAGGGCTGTCAGTATGATATCATTCGCGTTGGCGGCGCTGTCAATCATAGCATGACCTCGTCGCTATGATCACATTGTGTTACTGCACTTCACATCTCGGCGTAATATTAACATTCGTGTTTGTCATTCCCGCGCTCGAAACGGTATACTACCTGTGGACATTTGTTGCCTCTTAGACAAGTTCAAAAGCTTTTCATCGCACATTGTGAATGGCTATACTTAGGATAAACCGAGCAAAAGGGCGCTTCTTAAGGGCCCAGTTAGAAAAACTTGCGAAATGACTGAGCTGGCTTATCTGAAACCAGGAAGTAATCGTGCATATGGCCAATTGTCGGCCTAGTGCCACCCTACTGGTATACTATTGGTAACTTATGCAGAAAAGGAGCTAATGGATCTCAGTGAAGTCACACGATTCGAATCCACTTGAATCAAAACAACTTCAAAAATGCCAAATACTTCGAGCAATTTTAAGCGAAATTATTAGGCCTTAAATATATTTACTTGTAAACGATCGCTTACTTGAAACTGATTGATCACTGTTGGGACGAAAGTTACTTTTTAAAAGTAATGTCATTAGCAATAATTGCGATTAAGCTCCATACCCAAAGAACAAGTAACTAATTAGCGTTTCTTAGTTTACTTTTATGAAAGTATGCTGTTAGTATTGACTTTTGGCGTGTGAGCTTTCGCGGGCTGTTACTTTTCTAAAAATAAGGCAGTGGGCTTGATTGTTTGTAATATAAGTAACGTTCTTATTTATAGCAATCGAATAAAGAGGCCCTTTCTTCAGACAACCAAAAATTGTAAGAATAAAACCATACATGGCTGAGTGCAAAAGTACAATTCACGTCTGTAACACGTTTAGAACAGTCTAGGAGAAGCTAACAAAGCAGGACCATTCACAAATGTGTTATGTTTATCTAAAGTCATTTTGCTTATTAGTATGGTTGAACTGGTTCTCATCTAAAGGTGCATGCCGCAAGGATCAGCATCATATACTAAAATGGGATTTATGAATATCTACTTGGTGGGGTTACTTTAAGCATATGTAAAATTATTGGCAGGTTGCAGTCATATCGGATTTTGGCATTTCACCTGTTTTAATTCATCGTTTGATATCCTAAATCTGTTTATCTGTGAGTGTGGGATGAATTAGGCCCGATTCACGTTGGCATCATTTGTCTAGAACTACAGTACCTCATGTTCAGCAACAGCGGCGCCACACAACTGCCATCTATACTCCCTATTTCTCGGCGCAATATGGAGGAGTCAGGATTAGCTGGTTCCTAGTCATAAATGGGAAAACAAAGTAACTGGTATTACTTTTTTGAAAAAGTAACTCAGTTATTTTCTTGTAAATTAAAAAAATAATGCGTAACGCTTTACTAGTTACTTGGCAAAAGTAATCTGATTACGTAACTCGCGTTACGTTTGTAATGAGTACCACCCCACCCTTTCCCAACACTGCTGGATGTGACTATTGCTTTGTGGCTGTAAGCAACGCTTTTTCATTAGGGGCCCGTACAACAGGACTCGTATTGTCGGCTTATAATGCAAGTCAATTAAGCTTTGACTATCGTCAAATCAGCATAGTATGAAACCATGGGGAAGCGCTAGCTCGCTAGTGCAGGCCGGGTTGGTCCTCTATAGGCCGATTCTGCGCGCCCTCGTTCCGTCAGGTCACTCTGGCGCATGACTCACCAGCGTCTAAACTGAGCTCGAAAGGTTGCTATTCGCGCAGCTTTTTTGTCGCGATCGCCATCCTGAGAGCGGCAGCAGTAGTCATAGGTCGGGCTTCTGTCGGGGTTTTGCAGTGATTGTGTCATTCTAGTCAGGCGTGTACCTCGTTGGGAAGAAAAGTGGCTATTTTTTATAATATATTTTAACGGACTACTGCATTTCGTTGTGCTGGAAAAACCGTAAGGGGAAGGGTGTATTTGTGGCTTGACAAGAGGAAGATGGGAGGCGTGAAAGGAAACTTTGTGCCGAGTGAAGAAATCGGAGGTTTGTGTTTTTGCTAAGGTAGGACGATTCTAAAGGCAAAAGTGGGGATGTCTCATCATCGTTACCTCGGTGTCATCAGAACGGGGTAAAGGGGGATAACGAAAACCCGCATGCGAGCTTTTTGTGAAGGTAAGAGGCCTGACTTAAAAACTCAAATCCTTGGAGTAAAGATTCAAGAGATAGGCTCCAAGCTCCAAAATGAACATTTTGTCATCAATATATCCTCTATACAATACAAAATCCATCTACGAATAGTTCGTTTTTGAATACAGAAGCGATATTTTAGAGAGAACCTATACACTCTGTCACTGTCTTATGCTTTCAATATATGTCTAAAAAGTATGTTTGGAGGAAAGTGAATGTGTTACCGAGTCTGTCATCCTACAAACTCACATACCTAACGGTATCACTGCCCAACTACAGGCTTCTGGGCTGGTATATTTGAGTTCCTAATTCTGTTTTCTTCTTGATAGTAAACATTGCACATTCATAGCGACCTACATAATATTCTTTAACAATGTCCGAGATACGATTCAGGCCATTGATGACATCTATTGTCGCTAATGTGAATGTGCAGATGGGCGGAGGCGTTTTCCTCAAATATCCTCTAATATCTGGTTCTATGTGCTGGCTCCTTTAGATTGTATGGATTATATGTAAGCAAAAATAAAGGGATATAGGATTACTCGCTCAGTTTGACCAAATGCACAAGCAGCGCGTTTGCATGGGCATAGCCGACCATCAATGTAGCATTCTTGCAGTTCCCTAATCCCGACTGCTAGGAACATTAGTCCGTCCGTCAGGATAGCAGAGTAAGCCGGCGACTTCGGGCATCGAACAGAGGCCAAAAGAGCTCAAATGTCGCTCTGCCTAGAGTTATGTCTGTTAAGAACGGACAATTGTTATTTAAATACCTTTGAATGGATGCACCCCATTTTATTTTCTTATCTAGGCCCTGTTCAGGCATATGTTTGCTCATAACAGAGTTTGCATATTTGAACTCTTCACACATGAATGCATGGCTCCCCCGGTTAAGAATCTACGTCGCAGCAGATCTGGCTGTGTAGATGGGAAGCAGCAGATGTGGTTGGATCTATGTGTCGGTGTGGGGCTGCGTAAGACTAACACCGTAGTCAAGTTTCCAAGATAACTGAAGCGAAGTAATCCGTCCGCCCGTGGGAGCGGTGAGTAATCACTGGAAGGATTCGAATGCCGCGCAGCGGCTGTCGTGGAGCCTCTGGCATGGCCGCGGTCTGGTCCGGCGGTGGCTGTTCTTTTCTCTCTCTCCAAAGGCCTTCTGCCCGGCAGAGTGGGAAAACTCCTGAAAGACTGAAAGGAGGGTGAGAAGGGAAGTGGAGGAGGGGAGGGAGTTACAGAAAGAGGAGGGGGCTCCCAGCAGTGGATGTTTGGAGTCTGAGATCTGTTTGGAAGCCTGCAGCAAGCTCTCCTCTCTAACCCGCATGGTTACTAAACTACTGGTGCATTAAAGCTCAGAGGACTTTGGATCTCAGACGTCAAAACGCTGACCAGGCGTATATGTTGCGCCAAAAAGGGCTTCTATTATAAGGATGGGGCCCCTGTGCTCGTATTTAAATGGCCTGGTTAATGAATAATTCAGTGAACATTACAGCAGTTTGTCACGTTAGCAGGCACATGTATAGGTCAGCTCTTTTTGGAAGTTGTGAAGTGACCCTACAAAACATTAGAAGAGACTCATATTTTAAGTATGGGCTTTGGTTTCTAACAGCTTGATTGTTAAAGACCCCAGGAAATCTGAGAAGTACCGTTTTCTTTACTGTATTGCATTTATTTTACAGTTTTTTTTATTTTTACTGTAATGTATTTGAGCTTTGGGTGGGACATATCGAAAAGAATTTCCTTTTAAAAATATTTCAAATTTTTATTATAATGACATTTTTAAATAAACATAATGATATCTTTTTAAATACATAGTGTTTAATTTTTATTTTTTAAGTAAAAAAAAAATTATTTTAATTTAAAATGCTTTATTTTTAAAAATAATCTGTTATTGTATATAATATATGATATATGTGTGTGTGTGTGTTTTAAATATTTATAACAAATATAAGGATATGCTCACTTTAGAGAGCATTTGAGTAAATTTTGTCAATGTTTATAAGTACACTAACATAGATGGCTTCTAGCTAATGAAAAAAAATGCTCAACTCCAATTTTTATTTCATAGGGTCTTTACAATAAAGTGTCCATCCTGTTGCCATTTTTAGAGTATTTTGCAGTTTCTTGCTGTGAAGTCACACTGTATGAAATGCTTGATATTTGTGTGGTAACATGCTGTAATCCTCAGTGATACTGCTCTCATGTGATGCGGTTTTTATGATTGGGATACTCTAGAAATTATTGTCTTTTATTGCTGGTGTCATACAGTATTTTTAGATTCAGCTTGACCACACAGCAGTGTTGCCTGATCATTACATAGGGAATCATCATCAAAAATTAGTGCATGAGCAGTAAAACAATTCTCCTGCTGTTGTGGCTTTGATGTGGAACGGCATGAAGAGAGACCGCAGGTCACTCTCATTCAGAGTCCGCTGATATCAGATGTGCTGCAGTGACACTTACACTGTGTGTGTTTTGTTTCTATGGCACCTAAAGAGCGTTTCAGTTTATATGTTTGAAAGTGCACACATGCTGCAGCAGAAAGATAATGTTGACCTCTCTCTCTCCCTTTCTGTTGTTTTGTCGCTCTCATTCATAATTAATAGCATGTATGTAATGCATCTTTGTTCCACCTTTTCTTCCCGCACAACATCACAGCAGGACCAGCCCCTTTGTTGCCATAGAAACCAGGCAAACCTTGCCTCTGCTGGCGGCTGATAATGCAGTCATCTCCCTTCCTCCCTCTGTACAGCCGCACCTACTGGTCGTCTTCACCACGTGGACGTTCAGATTTTTGGCTTTAATCGCAGTAAAGCACACTGCAGCGTGTGTTGATGTACAGTGCATTTCAAAAAGGGTCCGAACACACTTCTTGTGGGGCTGGATCTGATCAGTGCTTGCTGGTTTGGAAGCCTTTGTTTTTCTCTTAGTTGTCTATTTATCCTTGGTGTGCTCTAATGGATTTGAGATTGAGAGATCAGCCTCAGAGCTTTAATGGGATCAGCGTCTCTTAAATTGATGTGACTTCTCTAGAGTATGATGCAGCAGTAATGAAGCCTTGGACAGAGAAAGGATTTGCAGTTCTCATGGTTATCAGGCTTATTGAGTTTTTTTTACGGAAACGCTTCCATTCAAGTCAACATCTAGAAGTGTGGTAAATTCTAGATATTTTGTATATTTTATTATTGGATATTTAGTATTGGATATTTAAAGGAGTAGTTCACTTCGGCATAATGAACATTTCCTGATATTATTTTACTCACCTCACCCTTCATCCAAGATGTTCATACACTGATGCCTTTCTTCTAAGTAACAAGAAATTTACTGTTGAGGAAAACTTCTATTGGGGGCTTTTCTCGCATAGAAGATACTTCAATGGTAGCCATAGCGCTTCAAATGCTCTACAGCAATCCTCATATATAAATAAAAATTTTCTTTAGAAAATGGACCGACGTTTGCTAGATAAGAACCCTTATGTCTATCGCTGGGATTGTGTAGAGCGTCTTTGAAGCTGTGCAATTTGAAACTGCAATTTGGACCTTCAACCACCATTGAAGTCCACTATATTGAGAAAAACCCATAATGTTTCCTCAAAAACCTTAATTTATTTTCAAATGAAGAAAAAGACATGAATTTTGGATGACATGGGGGTGAGTAAAATATCAGAAATCTTTCATTCTAGAAGTATTATTTTAGAATAAAATAATGTTTTTAAAGTTATTTAACGGGGGCTTGTTATTACAGTTTTTTGTGCTGGTCATACTTAAAATAATGACTAAAATTGTATTCATTCCATTATCTGTATTCTTGATTGTATTATTATAGTGGGCATCCCCTAAAAATTTAAAAGTGCTTACAAAAAGCCAATATTGTTATTACTATTGCTCATAACGTGCGTTTGAGATAAACTAGTTTGTTACAATGTCATGTTACGTGTTCTTATCCAGCATTATGCGGCAGTGGTGCTGAACGATATCGTTCCTGGAGATGCCGCTATCGGCCACATATGCATATTTTGGCGTTGGCAACCTAATCAAACTACAACCTCGAGGAGCAAGCACTCATAGGTCTTCAAGGGTAGCTAGAAAGCTACAGGCAGTGAGTTTTAATTATGGTTCGGAGGCCTGGTACATCTGCAGGACTGCGGCTCTCCAGGACCGGAGTTCGCCACCGCTGATTTATGCTATAGGCCTCTCGGATCATGCAACTTGAGGATTTATTGTTTTCACTTGGAAGACTATAAAATGGTCAAGCAGATCCTTTATTAAAGGTGGGACAGATTCATATTTTGGAACCAGACTTTTGTAGAGATTTGTCCAAGTAAGCAACCACCCAGCAACTGTATAACAATGTGCTAAAACTACCCCAAACACCTTAGTAACCTCCCATAACACGCTAGCATTGTGGTGCAAGCAGTGTGAGTTTTGCATTGGCAAGTGTAATTTACATTTTCTTTAAAATACGTAGATCATTCATGATCCAATCCTCTACCTCCATGAGCATACGGGGTCAAAACTAGCATGTGACAGTGGTAATGTTTACTCTGGCACTCAGGTGCTTTACACAGTCCAGGTGCTGATGATGCAACCACAGTAACCCTTGCTCTGCTTTGATTGGCTCTTTAGATTAATTATTGTTTATGCCGCATGCAGAGTCAGATGACTTCAGTGTTTTGTCTGTGGTTTGATTTTTGTTTAAGCTGATGTTAGTGATTGTTCACTGCAGAGTTATAGTTTAATCACTGCTTATGAATTCAAGGCCATAGTTTGGCCTTATTTTTTTTAGCTTTGCATGTATTTTTGAAGGAACTGTTTGCTCCTTTGACAATAAAACAGGATATGCTGACCTTTTGAAATATTTAGTTTTATCTTTTTTGGTATTCATATGGAGTTTATAGGCCCAGACCTATTGTGCTGTTAACAGCAGCGTGTCTGTCAAAACCTCGAGAGGAGCTTTTGCGTTTGAGAAGGATTATGGCACAGCTCAGAGTGTCCTTTCATCTCTCACAGCTTCCATTTTTAACCCAAACTAGCGGTCAGGTTTTTTTTTTTTAACAGTCAAGTTCCAGAGTGTTAAATATGCAATTCAGTCTTTTATCAGCTGCCAAGATGGGATCTTATATAAACACAGACATTTAAATGCATCAAATGATTTGTGAGTAAAAGGCAGTGTGTTTGTTTATAGATTGGAGAAAGTTTGTGTTCTTACATGTTCACAGTGATACAGGATTATTAGAACAGACAGACATGGACACATTCTTGGCCTCTGGAGTCCCACCAAAGTCAAATGCCTTCACTGCATGAGATCTGTCCTTACTGAACAGTCTGAAGGACAAAAGACATGCTCGAACTCTTTCACCCACTCCTTCCCTCTCTCTCTTCATCCTTCAGCCAGTCGCGTTCATGGAAGGCTCATATCTGACCAGAAAGCTGCATTGCAGTCATCTCGGTAGTGAGCCATCATAGTGAAGTTTCATCACGTCTTTTGTTTGAAGTGCTCTGTTGTGTCTTCCTTCTTGTATGGTTTTGTTTGTGGGCCTATGTTGTCTATTTATTCGGCTAAACCAATGAGAATGTCTTTGCTCGGTTACTGCTTCATGTCGTTGAGCTCCCTTCTCTTTTGAGTTTGTCCTATTCTGTCTGCTGTATCGGTACAAGGTGTTCTTGTCAGATAATTGATTCGCAAAATCTTTTAGATTATCTACTGGGAATTCCTACTTCACAGACAAATTAAATGAGATGGGGGGGGGGGGTCTTTGTGATTATAATGATATATCACATGATTATAATTGTCAAATACTTTGCTATTGTTTAATATATTGAATAGTTTATATGATCAGAAAGCAAATTTAGTTTGTAAGGCTTGGCAGCAATTTTGGCCAAAGTGTTTAGGTCACTTTTATAAATATATAAGTATGGCTATATACTAACAATAATTGGCTATTATTATTATTATCATTAGTATTATTACCAAATAAAATGTATACAAAATGAAACGTTGTAATATTTCACTGTAAAAAAAATAGTATTTAATAATAATAGTATTTTATTTTACATCTGTAAAATTACAGCATGCTGCAGCCCTAGAATTTGGTTTTAATAATCATCCACTAAAACATGTACATTATGACCCCCTTTTATATATTTATTGTTCAGTATTTATTTGGAAGGTAAAGATGGCAAATCATTTTTAGATGTTCTTTTGTTGTGTGGTTCATCTTATTTACAAAACCGCACACCTGTGAATTTATTTATGCATAGCATGATGTGGATGGGGAGGGAGTTTAGCTTCGGGCATGTTTCGGTTGTGCATGATGGGGCCGAAAGAGCGAACAAATGAAGTGACTGTAATTGCGCGAGTTATTTCTTCGTACGGGATTTATATCCTAAACTTTCTATCTTCCATAAATAGTGTTGCCATAGATATTTTTTGAGACAATGCAAGATATTCTGATTTCATACAGCATTATTGATCCATTGGGCACATAATTCTCTGCGTCCGAAAATAAATGTTTTATTCATTATATATATTTTTTTCTTGTTTTGAGACACTCACAGTCTCTTATGAGTTAAGTTTATTTGTGTGTGACGGCCTTTTGCAGCCATGTGCCAATGTGTGATTTCAGGAGCTTATGGAGCTGTCAGCGCTGTCTGATTCCCTCCCAGGTCTTAAACGGGATCGTGTGGAAGTGCCATTGTTGTCACGACATTGAATGTCACTGGACGATGACATCTGTAGCATAGCCAGCCTTTGAATTTCATTTTAAAAGTTAAATTTAGGCAAATTTGACTAGGTTCCTCTAGCAGGAGTGATTTTACTGTGGCCGTCTTAACCTATATGCTCGTCTCTGTTTGTCTAGATTCTGCTGTTGATCTGCATGTGTTTAGTCTTGTCAGATATCACAGCTGATTGGCTCTCATCTCAGAGACGAAGCGACCTGCGTGTTTTTTGTTAGTTTGAAAAACACTTGTTTATTCAGCTGGTACAACATTTTGTAATCAGTGGTGTAGGCGAGACTCTACATGTGTCCATTGATGTGAGTGTGCGAGCGTTGACCAAAGACAGGCTGGAAGCGTGGCCGTGAGTCATCAGTCTGAGGTCTGCTTTTGTGTTAGGAGGAATGTCTAGTCTGTATTCTGGGAATGTTTGCACAAACTTAGGAGGTCTGCATGGAATCTGGTAACATGCAGAATTCAAATGCCAACAATTTATTTTAAACTATTATGCTTTTTCACTTTTTCAACTTTTAGTCTGTTATGTTGCTGTTTGAGCATAAAAAATATCTGCGAAGTTACAAAGTTCAAAGTCCAATTCAAAAGGAGATCTTTTATTATTAACAGAAATCACTTATTGGCAAAAACTACACGTAATTGACGATTCCTGCTTGGATCGCTGCCCGAAGGCAACGACATATTTTCTCGGGGCATTTGTGATTATCACCAATACCTGTACAATGGTAGCGAAGACCTTGTTTGAGTACTGGGCACTGAGAGCAAGGCATACAAGTCTATGATCACTATGTCAGAGATCCACGCTACCTTCCCAAGGCAGACGAACTTAAGCTGGTTACAATAAGTCCGGTTGTTTAAAATGGGCTGACCCCGAGCAAAATTTAGTCTTTGTATTTTGACGGTCAAACTTTACACTGAAGCTCGCTTAGGGCGCGCTATGGTAAGGGTCATGTGACATTTCGCCATCCGTCGCTGTCGATTGCTGACCGATCACAACACACACTGGCCAAGCTAACCCATCACAGCACATTTCGTATTTCAGAAACCGGGCCTTCATTTGATACAGGAACTATTCGAGCAGTTCATGCCACACTGGGGAGAGAGGTGTTGTAATAATAAAATATGTGAAAAAGAATGTGTTTTTTGCAGCAACGTATATGAGAGGCCTGTTCTATTACACCTCCCAACTAACAAAATCAAGACTTTGTAAAAGAGCATAATAAGACCCCTTTAATGTTGACATATCTTCCCTTCTTTTGGGCATGTCTAAATTTCTTTCGCTATTATCAATAGTTGTTTTTCAAATGTTAGTGAAGTGTATTACGTTCACTCATCGCTCTTATCATGTTTTAAAGACCATGTTTCAAGTTTCAATATAAATTCCAGATGTCTTTGATTACGCACAGACACCTTGAGAGTCAAGCTGGATATACCTATGCATAGATTAGTTTAGGGGTTGGGGAATATAACTCAAAATCTTATTCACACTAAATACACACACCAACCACACACAAATATACACTTATCTCACAGAAGTGAGTATACACCCCTCACATTTTTTAAAATATTTTATTATATCTTTTCATGTAACAACACTGAATAAATGACACTTTGCTACAATATAAAGTAATGAGTGTACAGCTTGTATAACAGTATAAATTTGCTGTCCCCTCAAAATAACAACACAATAACAGCCATTAATGTCTAAACCGCTGGCCACAAATAAGTCTATTCTACTAAGCCCCTAAGCTGGATAAATGTACGAAATTGGGCGTCGGCATTAACGCTTTTCTCTCGACTTACCCCGGTGTCATATGACTCATTAGGGTTACAATGTCTCGGGTGTGAATGGGGAGCAGGTGTGTTAAAATCGCTCTCACTCTCTCATACTGGTCAATGGAAGTTCAACATGGCACCTCATGGAAAAGAACTCTCTGAGGATCTGAAAAAAATAATTGTTGCTCTTCATAAAGATGGCGTAGGCTATAAGAAAATTGCCAAGACCCTGAAACTGAGCTGAAGCACGGTGGCCAAGACCATACAGCGGTTTAAACAGGACAGGTTCGTTCACTCAGAAACAGCTCGCGGCCATGTTCCGCCCGAGCCAAAAGGGAACCGTTGTTGAGTGCATGTGCTCATCGTCATATCCAGAGGTTGTGTTTGGGAAATAGACGTATGAGTGCTGCCAGCATTTCTGCAGAGGTTGAAGGGCTAGGGGGTCAGCCTCAGCCCTTGTCATCTGCCCTCGACCAATGCCTTTCAACGCCTTAGCTATGGTTGCATTCAAATGTTGTCCCAGAAGGAAGCCTCTTCTAAAGATGATGCACAAGATAGCCCGCAAACAGTTTGCTGAAGACAGGCAGACTAAGGACATGGATTACTGGAACTGTCATGTCCTGTGGTCTGATGAGACCAATATAAATTTATTTGGTTCAGATGGTGTCAAGGGTGTGTGGCGGCAACCATGTGAGGAGTACGAAGACAAGTGTGTCTTGCCTACAGTCCAGCATGGTAGTGGGAGTGTCATGGTCTGGGGCTGCAAGAGTGCTGCCGGCACTGGGGAGCTAGCAAGTTCGTTGCGAGGAACCCTGAATGGCAACTAGTACTGTGACATAACTTAAAAGTGGCCAGAGCATTGATCCCTCCTTTCCTGGAGATCTCTGGTCCCGCAGTGCAGTAATTTCCAACAAACCCCAAACACACCTGAGGTTAAAGGTGATGGATTGGCCAAGCATGTCTCTAGACCTAAACCCTATTGAGCATCTGGTGGGCATCCTCAAACGGAAGGTGGAGGAGGTCTCTAACATCCACCATCTCCGTGATGTCATCATGGAGGAGTGGAAAAGGACTCCAATGGCAACCTGTGAAGCTCAGGTGAACTCCATGTCCAAGAAGGTTAAGGCAGTGCTGGAAAATAATCGTGGGTGCACAAAATATTGACACTTTGGTTCCAATTTGGACATTTTCACTTAGGGATGTACTCACTTTTATGGCCAGCGGTTTAGACATTAATGGCTGTCTGTTGAGGCGTCAACCGTTATTTTGAGGGTACTAGGCAAATTTACGCTGTTATACCCAGGGCTGTAACAACTCACCGACTTTACATCTGTATGGGTTCAAAAGTGTCATCTTCTTCAGGTGTGCACATGAAAAGATATAATAAAATATATTTTCAAAAATGTGAGGGGTGTACTCACTCCTGTGAGATACTGTGTGTGTCGTGTGTGTGTGTGTGTGTGTATATAACTTTATAATTACAAAATTAAAATACAAATTAAAGTTTTTAAGGTACAATAGCTTTATTTATAGTAGTAAGAAAAATGCAAAAAATTGAACAATCAACTGGAAAAATAAATCATGGCATAGCCTTCAGTGTCACATAGTCATTTTAATATGCAGATTTGGTGCATACTACATGGGAAACATTATCTTGAAAATGCTGCTTAATATTTTTTGCGAAAACATTGATACTTTAAGGATTCTTTGAATAGAAAGTTCACCAGAGAACATGACTGTCTGTTGGCATTCCCACTTTGCGTCTTAAATGCAGTCCATAGAAATACATTAAATCATAGATTGTCTGATGTGAACGTCATTTGGAAAATTAATGTTTCTTTCAAGTGGGAAATCCTTCTTTCTGTCTGTATGTCTTATTCTTTCTCTTTCTCCGTCCCTCTTTTTCACTACTTCCATATAAGGTAACATCGTGGTCAGATCGTTCACAGGGGCTGGAGAATGAGCACATTGTGATTGTGAAGAGTTTGGCTGTTTAGAGTTCTAAATTTAGTCTGCTGAGCACTTCCCCGCGCTCCCCACCTCCAGACACACACACACACACACACACACACACACACACAAGCCCACCCTCAGCATGCATCGCGGTCCTGCATGGAATCTCACAGTGTGGCCAACAAGGCAGGGCACAAAGAGAGATCTGGAGGTGGGCCGTGCTGTGCCATGAGAAGGTTTTGTCTTATGCTGTTGAGGTTTGTGTGTGTGTGTGAGTGAGAATGCCTCCTACCTCGCATCATGTTCGATTGAGTTGGCCCTCTGTGACGTCTTTCACTAGCTTGCTGAAAGATGAGATCACTTACACAGAGACCGCAGATCGATGAGACGGTGCCCTGCTCAGCAGCTATGGCACCATGACTCACGGTCTCCACTGTGACAGCTGTAGCTGGGTGCGCTCTCCTTTGGGAGTTAAATCCTTCACTCTGCCCTGAGTGACAGTGTCACACCCCAGAGTAACAAATATCAAAACACTTCCCATCCACTGCTGAATCTTGAGAAAGAGAGTAATGTGACAGTTTCGCCAAAATCGTATTAGCATGAACATTATGATCTGTTTTCACTGCTATTAGTGGGCATTGTGGGGGGGGGGAAAATTCAGCTTGCCCATCACAGAATAAACTACATTTTAAAAATGTTAAAAATTCGAAAACCGCTCTAATTTACCTGTACCATAAATAACATTTATATATTTACAATATTACTGTTTTACTGTATTCTTTTTTTGTTAATAAATGCATCTGTGGTTAACGTCTTTTTTCAAAAACATAAAAAAACTTACCAACCCCAAACATTTGAATGTGTCTATGTATAAATGACTAATTTATCTTAGAAATGTAAATTGTTTTTAATTTTATTTAATTGGGGGGAAAAAATGTATATGCAGGAACTTTTGACACTAGCATCATTCAAAACATTGAGCGTTTAGAACTGATTCACAAAATCAGTCTGTTTAACCAAACATTTCAACTCTTTCTCAAGTCTTTGGTTTGTAATTCTTTTGGCATATGAGTAAGCTTTCGGTTTTTGCTCAAGGTTTCGGTGTTGCCATATACGGTATGCAGCCAGTCTTTCACTTCCTTAGACTGCCATCTGTTTTTTCCCCTCTTTTCTTTTGGATGCACCCAGTGTGTTTTTAAGAGGTGTTGAACAAAAGGGCTCTGTTTGTGTTTGGAGAGTAATCCATATGGATCTGAGAGAGCGAGACCACTCTGAATAGAGAGATGTGTATAGAGGGCAACATCTATGGAAAACAGACATGCAAACACACTGCTGCGGTTCATTTTTGATCGTGGACATCTTTCAAAGGTCATTTGGACCCTTCCGATTTTAAGGGGACAACATCAGTTCTGTTCAAAATTGGCTGATAAAAACATGAAGCACAGACGTTCCAGTATCTTGAGCTGTGAGTGGTGTGTTGTGTAGCGGAATTATTTTAGTCAGATCAAATGGGTTAGAATGTAACCCTGGACGTGTGCGCAGCTGTCTGAGAGGAAATGCTTGCCCTCAGTTGACGTCGCAAAACCTAAACAAAACCCTCACTCAACACCCCATGCCGGACATTTCTGGAATGTATTCTGCTCCCCTCCCCACCATCCTCTGAGGCCTTACAGAGGGGGAGGTGAGAGAGAAGAGGAGTACAAAAACAAAAAGGGGAGAAATGAAGACAGAAGGGGGCTTAACATGTAAACAGGAAAGAATCCTTTCTAGTTTGTGAAAGCTCACCTGCTGCTGCTTTTGTCTTGTCTTGTTGCTTCACTACTTATGAAGATGTGTTGTAATCAGTAATTAAGCTTCCTTTATAAAGCTTGATTCAAAAGCACTTGGAGTTGGATTATAACCAGTGAATAATTAAATCCAGATTCTTTTAAATAAAAATTCTGTAGGGACTTGAATGGCTGACGTCTTTTTGAGAGTTTTTCTCTCTGTGTCCCTCGTTAATACAAACAATTGGTCTTCTTATTAAACCTGTTTGTGTGAGGAGAGGCAGTTTGCCCTCTGTTGTGATGAATGGAGCAGATGAGAATCCACAGCTGTGCTAACCTTCAGGCAATTACTGGTACTGCAGCAAGAAAACTAATTACCAAAACTAACCTTTGTTTGTAGCTGCTTTATCAATTTATTTGACTTCCTTTAAAATTTGAATGGTTTTGTCTTTAAACAAAAGGAGCCTACGATTCTGATGTTTGCAGAAAATAAGTCACTCAGGCTTGATGAACGATTATTGACAAGTCAACAGTTTTCCCATGACTTGATTTTCTTGGTTTCCTGTCACAATCTAGCATCATTAAATAGCATCAGTACTTCAGTGAGCAGTCACTCAGAAATGCTTTGATATATTATCTGTAATATTTAGAGAACAGGGAGGCATATATAAATATATTAATCTTTTTTTTTTATACATTTATTTATTCGTGCTAAATCTTTAATAATTGGTCACTTTATTTGATACTTTTAAGTAGGACTGTCAAAATCGGACTAATCATCACTACTAAAATAATATCTTGTGGTGGCCCACTCTACCAATAAAGTTATTGGTTTATGCACAAGATATGTTGTTGTACGTGTGTATATTTTATATGGTAGCTCTATACTTAATACACACCTGTATAATTTCGAAATATTGAGGCGTGTCTTAATTACATATTTATTAAATGTATACATGTGTGTGTGTGTGTGTGTGTGTGCCTGTATATTTTATCTAATACCACTATCCTAAGTCTATAGTATCATATAGATTGATATTATTAATATTATATATAGATTATATAGGTATACCTATATATTCTAATTATCTATAGTATATTATGTATATAGTATATATCTATATATATACCCTATATATTCACACTACACAGTGGCGCAAAATAAGTATTTAGCAGCCACCAATTGTGCATAGTGCTCCTCACTATAAAAAGATGAGGCAGCGGCCTGCTTAAAGTTCATCATAGGTATCCCCCTCAACTATGAGAGAGGCAAACATGAGATAAAAAGAAACCATCTTCCCAGAACAATCCCCACATTTTGTAGGATTTTTAAAGAATTAATTGTTAAATTCCTCTGTAAAATAAGTATTTGTTCACCTACAAACAAGCAAGATTTCTGGTTCTCACAGACCTGTACCTTCTTCTTTAAGAGGCTCCTCTGTCCTCCACTCATTACTTGTATTAATGGCATCTGTTTGAACTTTTTATCAGTATAAAAGACACCTGTCCACATCCTCAAACAGTCACACTCCAAACTCCGCCATGGCCATGACCAAAGAGCTGTCAAAGGACACCATAAACAAAATTGTAGACCTGCACCAGGATGGGAAGACTGAATCTGCAATAGCTAAGCAGCTTGGTGTGAAGAAATCAACTTGTGGGAGCAATTATTAGAAAATGGAAGACATACAAGACCACTGATTATCTCCCTCGATCTGGGGCTCCACGCAAGACCCCCGTGGGGTCAAAATGATCACAAGAACTGTGAGCAAAAATCCAGAACCACACGGGGGGACCTAGTGACTGACCTGCAGAGAGCTGGGACCAAAGTAACAAAGGCTACCATCAGTACACACTGCGCCGCCAGGGACTCAAATCCTGCAGTGTCAGACGTGTCCCCCTGCTTAAGCCAGAACATGTCCAGGCCTGTCTGAAGTTTGCTTGCCCCTGCCCACTTTGAGAGCATCCTGGATTGATTTCGCCCAGTGAGGATTGGGAGAATGTCATATGGGCAGATGAAACCAAAATAGAACTTTTTGTAAAAACTCAACTTGTCGTGTTTGGAAAAGAAAGAATGCTGAGTTGCATCCAAAAAACACCATACCTACTGTAAAGCATGGGGGTGGAAACATCACGCTTTGGGGCTGTTTTTCTTCTCTTCCTCTGCGCCCCGCCGGATCTGCGACTAACCTGGAGCCAGGATACCCTTTTACTGATCCGTGTAAATGAAAGAATTAATGGGGCCATGTATCGTGAGATTTTTAGTGAAAACCTCCTTCCATCAGCAAGTGCATTGAAGATGAAACGTGGCTGGGTTTTTCTGCATGACAATGATCCCAAACACAACGAAGGAGTGGCTTCGTAAGAAGTATTTCAAGGTCCTGGAGTGGCCTAGTTAGTCTCCAGATCTCAACCCCATAGAAGATCTTTGGAGGGAGTTGAAAATCCATTTTGCCCAGCGACAGCCCCAAAATATTATTGCTCTAGAGGAGATCTGCATGGAGGTATGGGCCAAAATACCAGCAACAGTGTTTGAAAACCTTGTGAAGACTTACAGAATACGTTTGACCTCTGTCATTGCCAACATAGGGTATATAACAAAGTATTGAGATGCAATTTTGTAATTGACCAAATACTTATTTTACACCATAATTTGCAAATAAATTCTTAAAAATCCTACAATGTGATTTTCATGGTCTTTACTGGATTTTTTTCTCTCACTTTTGTCTTCATAGTTTTGAGGTATACCTATGATGAAAATTACAGGCCTCACTCATCTTTTTAAGTGGGAGAACTTGCGCAATTGGTGGCTGACTAAATACTTTTATGCCCCACTGTATATACTAGGAAACAATTTGTCAACTTTTTGCAATCACAGAATCGATTATGTTAAAATTATCAAAATAGGTGGAGAAAACAGTTATTTTAAATGATAATAAAATTCAACAATATCACTGTGTTTTTGATTAAATGAAGCCTTGATGAACATAAGAGACCGTGTATAATAATCCTATTTTTATGTTTTTTTAGTTTATTTTAGGTTTTTGTAAAGTAGCTTTTGTCTAGAGTACTGGTTTACAGATTTTCTCAAACTTGAGGTATTGCTTGTCAAATAGTATTGAAGGAGTTAATAATGTTATATTTGTCTACATAGTAGACCGTATATGCATTATGTAGAGAAATAAAGATTTAATTTCAATTAGAACTTTTCTTAATTTCTATTGACGTTTTCAGACTCGCACAGAAGCACAAAGTGAAGAAGCTTTGATTTAAATGTTTTTCTTCATCATAACCCTCATCATTTTGTACTGTTGCAGTTCTTGGCTGTGAGTTTGTGGAACAGGTTGTTTTGTGTGGTCTATTGTCAGCTCTAATAGACTGAACTCTACAGGACAGACACTACATCCATGTGTCTCTATGGAAACTGTTGACAGACTCTTCCCATTCCCTCTTACAGTGAACATCTTTCACTGGGCAGAAACCGGAAGCCACTGAATCATCTTCAGTCATAAAATCTCTGACTCTTACTCCCCTCCTTGAACAATGCCCATTTTCTTTCCAAGAATGACACAGGTTTTATTTTGAGAATGTGAGTGAATGGAGGAATGTAAAAGGGACACAAATGCACTCTTTACCAGCACATTTTAACAAGAGAAGCCACTGAAAATGAACCCTGAGTCAACTTGCTACAGTGAGCACTGAACAAAAGTAAAACTTTTGTTCACCACAGAGAGAGAGAGAGAAAAGTGTATGAAACAAGAGAGCAGCAGCAGGGTTGCTGGACGGGAAAGAGATGGAGAAGAATGAAAGCGAGAGATGATGAGAACGATTTCTAGAACAAGTTTCTGTTCTTTATTGGGCTGCGGATCTTTTTCAGTGTTGAAACCAGATAACACGAGAGTTACACCAATACACTGAGAGGCAAAAAAAAGCCGATTCAGATACAGGCTGCTCGTAGGTTTATTGAACGTGAGAACATGCTAGAATCCATAACAGACCGTTCTGATTCGGTTAATGCCTTCCTTAAATTTGACAGAATGGGTTTCATTACAATAAATGGTGGTGGAACATAATTTATATTCTGCCTAGCTGTGTTCCAAAACCTACCTGTGTGCCTAGTACTGCCTAAATGGGAAGCTGCCTCAGGAGTATTCATTCAAAATTTGTAACACTTTACATGAAATGCGCAGGAAGTTTGACTCGCAGATGATTTTAATATAGGCATCATAGAGAAAAATAATGCAGTTCTCTTAAAGGGGTCATATGATGTTGCTAAAAAGAACATTATTTTGTGTATTTGGTGTAATGAAATGTGTATATGCGGTTTAAGGTTCAAAAAACACATTATTTTCCACATACTGTACATTATTGTTTTCTCTGATTTTTACAAAGCTCATCAGTCTGAAAAGCTAGGTGTGCTCTGATTGGCCAGCTACCCAGTGCGTTGTGATTGGCCAAATACCTCACGCTTGTGACGGAAATGTTACGTCCCTTACTATATTGTGATGCCCTGTCAGGCCGGAGCAATGATTCAAAAACATGAAAACCCATTATAAACGAGGCATTCGTTGCATCCAGTGGGGACATAATTATGGATTATAATGACTTATACTGTCTTTTTACGCGTTGCGTTGCATCGCGCCGCGTAAACATAAAACCATGTCTGCATTTGTGATCAGAGAAATGACAAACAACAAGCCCTACTCTACACTGCCCAAAAAAAACACGCTTTAAATATATAAAATATAAAAACTCCTTTAAATATAAAAAAAACTTACTTCCAGTCTTTGAGTCAGAACAGCCAGCACTGTAGTCATATTCTCCCAGGATCAGGAAACAGTCCTCCATAAAATGTGCTGCACACATCTGAATATTTGGGTTGAAGTGTTCTGGAACAGTGTTGTAAATACAACTTAACCACTGATTTCTAGTCGTGTCCATTTTTGGAAGGCCAAACAAAGTAGTTTCGCTTTCACAACGAAGCACACAGCGCCTTTACAACATTTTACAACAATACTACAGGGAGAATAAAAGTTAACTTCTGTCTTTGCGTAAATCTTTGGGCGACGTATGCAATCTTCCCACATAGTGACGTAGAAATGTGGGGGCGTGTTAGAACGAGCCGTTTTAGGTAGGCGTGGCTGACTCTTAACTTTTATAAAGAATATCTCTTTGGATTTGAGACTTTAGTCTTTGCAACTTTACAGATCTTCTTTATGCACCAAGAGCTTGTAACACTCCAAAGAGAAAGGAAAAATTTAAATCGCATCATATGACCCCTTTAAGCATGAATATATAGGCCTATATATAAGATTTTTTCTCCCTTAAAATAGAGTAAGGTGAGAGTTCACCCAAAAATTAAAATTCTGAAAATTCAAATAAAATGTTGTTCTTTTATACTGTATTTTGATGAAAATGTAGCCTTAGTGAACATTTTATTAATCCCAAACCTTTAAATGGTAGTGTATGGGATGGTAGTTTGGCCAAAACAAGGAATTTAAGGAGGCAGCATAAAGAAGATGTCTATTTTTGCTTCAAGAATTCCTTAAAGCTCGGTAGTTTTTGGTAAAGAACACCAGTTTCTGTCAGGTCAGGTCAGTCTGACTGTCAGCTCATTGCATAATTGGCTGAATCTAAATTGCTGAAGCACACATGAACATCTCTAGTCTCTGAGTCATAAGCATCTTGTTTCTGGAGCTTAGTGGAGGGCTAATGGAGAGATGGTCTGTGGTGTGGAGTTCTCACTGAGGTGGATCAGCCGGAGAGCGGAGGAGGAGGGGGGGGGGGGCTCCTTTGGTGATATCTCCACTGTGGAATTCATGTCTTTTGAAAAAAATATTCACACATACACTTGCTATCCCAACAGAAAGATGAATGTTTTAAAGGGGCACTTAGCCATTTCCCTAATTAAAAAATAAATCAATGCATAAAGCATAATAGGATAGGCTCAATAAAATCACACGACTAGCTAAATCCCATTATCTTTATCTCAGTACTCTGCTGTTGTACATTTTCACTAAGTGAATGGTAACACTTTAGAATAGGAAACACATATTCACTAACTAAGAGTTTTCCCTGAACAAACCCCTAATTTGCTGCTTATTAATAATTAGTAAGGTAGTTAAGTTTAGGTATGGGGTAGAATTAAAGGATCTAAAATATGGTCATGTAGAATAAGGCAACAATATGTGCTTTATAAGTACTAATAAACAGCCAGTATGCTAGTAATTTGCATGCTAATAAGTAGGGTGCGAGATCCGAGATATTAGGGTACGGCTCCGATAGTGCCATTTTCTCGGATCTGGGATCTGTCAGAGAGGGACGATCCAATCCGCGATTTTTTTTTTTTCCTCCGATTGTGCGAATTATTCTTGTTACTTCGGAAGAAGCATACAATAAGCTTAAGTGAGACTATAAATATTTAATCATTACATTAAAGGTTACACAAACTCTTCTCCGCTGTTGTGTCTGTCATTCATTCGTACAGACGTTAAAACCTGGTCACGTGCGGTGAAAGCGCTCTCCAAGATCTCGGTGTCCATTATACTTGATTGTAAATACATGTCTATGATTTTGCAAAAGGACTTTATCTTCTTGCCGGAGTTTAATGTTGTTTTGTAACTTGCTACCGGGTGTCTGTGAGAACAAAAAACGGGCGTAGAAAAGACTATCAATTGTTTTTAACATGCACAGTAACTGAAATTTAAAACCGTAAAAAAAAAGGCTCAATAACTGTTGCACAGATAAAATACACTACCCATTCATTTCTCTTCCCTTTGTGCTTTGCAGTTTTTAACACAAGCGCTTATAATGTGTGCATCCGGTGTGCAGAATGATACGCTTGAAGCAACACGGCGTCAGGCTGGACTCCATGTTGCTTAAGTGCATCATTCTACACACCAGCTCCGTCATGTAAGCGCTGCGTGCTATAGACTGTATAAAAACAGTTCGTGTTGCACTGTATTTGTTTTGTCCTATCGTTTCTATCATATGTTGTTGCCTTATTAAAAAATATGCTATAAATTTAAAAGAAATGTATTTTAATTTAATAGTATATACTTGTATATAAATACATTAATGAATGTTTTTAATGAATGGATTTTACAATACAAATAGCAATGTGTAACATTTTACCATATTTAGTGCAACACTTTTATTTGTTCCCCACAAAATATATTTTTTTCACTAAATGTTTGGATTTCTAAAATTATTGTGCACTGATTTTTCTAAAATAACTTTTGCTGCCAAATTAACCACTAACATAGTTTATGATCATTTTTTGTCATAGATAAATATACATAGGCCTATATTTTTTTCATATTTATTGTTTATTTATTTTTCTTATAATGGAGTAGTCTGTATATAGTAGGATGTGAAAGAAAGATATCAGTTCAACACACCAGAGATTAGAAAGATCTACACGTTATTTAAAATGGGGGGGGGGACCTTCACTCGTTTATAGAGAATCGGTATCGGAGGCGAAAAAGGCGGATCGGAGCATACTACTAATAAGCAACTAGTTAGTAATGGGAATTGGTCCTTAAAATAAATTGTTACCAACTAAATAAATGTATTCTCGTTTTTATGTACATTTTCATGAATTTCAGGGTCTCTGGATGGTCTCTTCAGCAGTGAAAGAACACAGGTCAGTGTACAGTGTTGTGCTTTCACGTCAGTTGGTTAGTCAGCTTTATGAGAAACTTGAATGCCTGACAGTTTTTAGTCATCGGGTCAGTTGCCTTTTGCTATAATATTGGTGGGGGTGGTGGAAGCGGGGTGTTAAGGTTAGTCTCTCCAGTCCAATTAAAATATCAGTAACTGGAGCTGATCTTAAGTTATCTATCTTGAGTGGTTAGTTGTTTCTTGGCTATAAAATTGATCTACAGTGAGGACGGAGTGGTACGGATAATAACCTGTGATTGAAATATTGCTGCTATTCCCGCTGCTGATGGGATGCAACTCATCGGAATTGATGACAGTTTTACTGATTCTTTTTTTTCAGTCAGACTAACCTATTTTCTTTCTCTTCAGGCGGGCAGTGAGGGATGAAAGTATCGGAAACTGTCCATTTTTCAGCGTCTATTTCATGATCATGTGGTGAATTAAGGGTGTGGTCTTCAATTACCACTGTGGAACTTAAGAGGTGCGTTGTGAACATTCTTGGTTTATTGGCCAGAAATATCACCAGAGTGACTTAAATCTGCTAAGAAACTTTCCATGGAGACAGCATTGTCTTGTTTGGGAAAAACTATAGGCTACTACAATCTAAAATTAAATTTTTGATGGGTCACTTTTAGATAGCACAGTAATGTTGGAATAATAAGTGTGTGGTGTGTGTGTGTGTGTGTGTGTGGTGTTGGTATGGAAATTTTAGTCTTCGCGTTGTCCGGATGTGTGTGGTAAGCATGTTAAGTATTTCACTGAGGAATTTAAGACGCTCGTGTGGCAGTGAGGCAGCAGTGGCACTATATTTTTACGCCCGGGTGTGAGCCACTGATGATCCGTGGTAATATTTTGAACTTCTGAACATGAGGTTAAGCCATCTAATATTAGCTGTGACTTTAACCTGCTATTATATAGTATCCACTGTGCTGCGTGTGAATCCTAAATACTTCTTTAAATGAAGTTATCCAAAGTGTTACCAGTCTTAGACTATTGCAAGTTCTTTGACTCTTTTGAAACTGACTGATACAGTATATGCTCAAATATTTAAACATATTCACATCAATCTATGGTGTGTGTGTGTGTGAGATTACATGACTGTTTGAAGAGAGCTTCCACACCTATAGTCTGTTTTTCTCCCTCTTTCTGTTAAGACTTTCCACATATGATCTTCAGTCAGTGTTTTATGAGGCTGTAACAGAGACCTTGTTGAGCTCAAATTTTATGACCCTAAAATGAAATCAAACTATGTGAAACTGTGACTATTGCATCATCAATATCTACTTTTTCCTTCTTTCCTTCTTTCCTTCTTTCTTTCTTTCCTTCTGCCTGCATGCCTATGCTTCTCTCTCTCTTACCCTTTCTTCGTATCTTCTTTATTTTCTTTTTTTTCAGTGCCACCAAAAGGGGTAGGGGTGCTACTTGTGCTAATTGCCAGAGGGTGAGGTCATTTCATGTTGTTGTAGATGGTAAGATCAGGAGTGTCCTGACTGCAGGCCTATGGGACATATGCCCCCTCTGGTTCCTGAAACCACAAGTGTTTTCAGATTTCACAGTTCCTTTGGGACATTCCAGGGGTCCTCAGTGGAAAAAAACTTATTATGTTAGAAGAATCTTTTAGGGGTAGGGGTTAGCTTATCCGACTGGCTTTTATACAAAAGCTAAGTAAATGTGTGAATGCTTGTGTTGTGTGTGTGTGTGGTGTTGGCGTGAGTGCTCGGAAGAAAAACCCCTTATTGTGCACGGTGGAAGCCCCTGGGCATCTTATAGGCATGTATTTGTAAAGAAAAACAATTTATTAAATTGCTTTGGGCTCTGGCATGCTGACCGCCTGTTATAGCTCAGTAATAAAACATTTCTACAGTTTTTAGACTTCAATTTTTCTTCAAATTCTCATTGAAAATCGATAATTTCATCATTTAGAGAAGTATTTATTTACATTAATGTTATAGTTATGTTTCTTCTTGGTAGAAAACCAGCTGATCTGCAGAATCTGGCCCCAGGAACCCATCCTCCCTTCATCACCTTTAATGGAGAGGTCAAAACAGATGTCAACAAGATCGAAGAGTTCCTAGAGGACGTCCTCTGCCCTCCAAAGTTAGTGAAAGAGTGTGTTTGTGGATTTAAGTGTCACGTGTGTCAACACCACGTCAAAAGGTTTTACTTGACGTATGTGTTTATATACTCAGGTACTCTAAACTTGGTGCCAGACACCCAGAATCCAACACTGCAGGGATGGATATATTTGCCAAGTTCTCTGCCTTCATCAAGAATTCCAAACCTGATGCCAACGAGGGTGACCAGAAATATTTCACTCTTTCACCTCCAAACAAAAGACCAAATGTATATTGCTCAGTGGAATACTCACACATTTGATAAGCTTAGTTTAACCGTACAAACACTTTCTATTGCTCTCAGAGATTAGACCTGGTTATGGTTGCCATGTCTCGCGTTGTGTATGTAAACCGTGTTGTCTCTAGTTTAGATAACGCAGGGCTTGGATCCAGTGTCTAATTTACATGCTTTAGTGCTGTAGGCAGAGCTACAATTTGATAGTTAGACCAACTTCCAGAGTAAACACTGTTACCTGAAACTAAGTTTTCGTAAATGATAAATACGCTAGGAATTTGCCTTGATGCAAAGCTGCACAATCTCAAAAACTCATCAGCTCAATAAGAGTTTGGCAGTGACCATGAACATAAACTAACTTCAAGCCTCCACCCTAGTAAAATGTTGACTGTGGGTGATAACCACCTCTTCATTCCAGCTGGAGTCTGTCAACAATGTCTCAAGGCTAGCAGACAGTGCTGTGTACAGGAGAAATGGCTAGGATATGCCACCTCTCACAGAGAGCAAAACATGCCTTAGCATTTCAGTTTGCACAACTGAGTGTTCCTTTTTCTTTTTGAAAGTTTAGAGCTAAATGAAATGAACTGTACTGTAGGGATCTGCTTTCACTGGAGCGTGATTATGCCCTTATGTGGCAGCTTAGTAGAAGTGCAACCAAACACTGCAATTACATTTTGGCACTTTCTCCCTCTAGAGGGTAAGTTACATTCTTTTTAACCGTAATCCGTTCTTCTTTTACATTTTTGTGAAGTATCTATTATATTAAAATTATTTAATGATATATACTGATCTGATACTGATATATTTATAATTATGGTATTATTATATTGTATTGTCCAAAGATACTATTTTAAATCATTTGTCCACTTTGACAAAAACACTGCAGATGAAGTAATTTTCTAGTCATGTTTTTAATATCATGTGTGTAGTTCATTTCAGGTTGTACTTTTATTGATTTATAACAATATTTTAATGTAACACAGTTTGAATAATTAAGGATCTTTTTGTCAGTCTAAATAAAGTGAATGGTACTTACTGTGAAAAATTGTGTCTTTCTTTCTAATTAAGTTAGTATAGTCTTTGTGAATCTGTAACAACAGACTCATTGACTTGGAAATACACAGCTTTAATAGTGCTGGTGCCGGCAAGGAAAGTTGCATTCTGTATGGCAGTTAGCAACTTTCATTTATTATGCATACCGGCATGTTCTCCTAATATTATTATTTGATTGTATTTTAAGATAAAAATATTTCATATTTTCTCTCTCTTCAAAAAGTGAATCATGTGGGCTTTTAAGCTCTTAATTAGAGTGTTCACATATTAAATCAATAAGCCAGATCACAAAATTGTGAACCACTAACAATTAACATATGTGAAATACATTGCATGATTGCACTATTTATATTTACAAGCAAGTTTTTAATTAACCGCTTATTAAGGTTTTTCTTTTCTTTAACTAACTCCTGATTTTGGGTTTACTGGAACATAGGTTTGGATTGAGGGGATTGTTTGATTGACATTGGCATGATAGTTGGCATGAGTACCCGTGTCTACTCTGTCCCCGGACTGCAGATGATCCTCGATCCGACCACAACAGCATGCGAGGACAGTGCCTGGCCTCCACACGCAGTTTCTATAGATGGTGAATTGATGATGACACGGCGGGCCTGCAACATTTGCTGCCCAAACTCAATATAGTTACGGGTAACGAGCTTACAGTCATCCTCTGCTGCAGCTGAGAGAATTTTACGTGTTTTGGGGCTTCAAATGATCTTGTACATGGTGGTTACTATGTTTCTCAGTACTTATAAGGGCGACAATAATTTTTTGTCCTCACTTTTTGCTTGCCAGCGTGGTGACATAGACAGTAACCAGAGGCTTTTCGCAGATTTTCCCTCAAAGACAGGAAGGGCAATACTGGACGTACTCTGAACAATGAATACAAAGCGCCGTGGCCGTCCCAAACCCCTATCCTCTCTTTAAATTCCCCCTTATCGGGTCGGGGGGTTCACTGTCCAGCGACCCCCCACCACAAGGATGATCGAGGATTTCGCCTTACGCTGATGTAGCCAAACCATCGGGCTGCCTTTCCTTTTCTTTCCTTTTTCTGTCCAAAATAAGTCTCAATATCCTCTACTATCGTCCCGGCACTAGGATTATGTGTTATTACTTCAACCTGAGAAAGAAAAGAATTTTACACGATATGGACGCCTTGTTCCTCTCTTTTATTTAGATCCGCTAAAATTTTAACCCTATTTTTAATGCATGATTTTTACATTAGTGTGCCGTTACAGCTTGAGTTGACTAATATCCAATAATTTTCAGCCTGCTGGCTGAAAAGCTTGTGCACAACTGTTTGTTTTTTTTGTTTTTGTCTTTTTGTGCGAGTTTAAGTGTTAATAGGCCGGAAGGCCAGTTTCATTACTGTCGGTTAGACAAACCAAATCGATGGCTGAGAGTGTGTGAGCGGTGGCTCACGATATATTCTACACCCATATAAGGCTTTCTCCCTTGTACTCAATATTTAGAGTGGGTTCACCAGGCATTTGTTTTTAATTATGGATTAAAACCTATGAAACAAGCAGCTTTTTTCTAAGCTTGCTAAAGTGAACCGTTATGAAACTTTGTTTTTTGTTTGTTTCTATCTAAACGCATTTTTTTGAACAGTGTTGAAAGACCCAGTGTTTTATTTTCCAGGAGAGTTTTTAGAGAGCAGGTAGCACCGCCGTCTCACAAGATTCCTTTATCGAAGTTTCCAAATGAAGTTGCTATTCTATTGACGTCGTTTATATGTCATGTAGGCATGACACGTAAATATTGAAGTTCATTATCATACACATTCGTCATCGTTATTTGCACCAAAGGGCGCCCTTTTCAAAAAATGTAAATTTGCAGCGTATCTGTGGCTTTTTATGTAAGGAATTTATTAAGGATCACTATTATTAAACAAATAGTACAGATATGTGAAGAGTTCTCTATTAGAGTTGCCACCCCTACTCTCTGATCAGATTTTAGCATAAAGAGTGCTTCTCCTTTTTTCCTTGGGCACCGGCATTACACAACTGGGATTCCGGCATGAAACCGCTTTCCCCTCATGAAGGGAATCATCTGTGTAGCTCTAGAGGTAGAACTACATCACTTGCACTTCACATGAAGCGTCCTTAACAATTTGAATAGTAGCAAAATGGGATTTTCTTTTTTTAAGGAGCATCTCATTTAAAGAAGCTGAGTTTTTAAGATGTGGTGCTATCAAAAGACTGTATAGACAGAAAAATGGCTTTATAGCCTTACCAAGTTAGCCTACCAAGTTTGATTAAAGGCTCGCATTTGATGTTGATACAACATTGAAAGTAAGCTTGTAGTTTCTGATTTGGATGTTAATGGAAGTTTATAAATGAAAGAAACTGGTTGCCATATGTTTTTCCAATTCTTTTTGTGATGGAGAATTATAAATCTTGTTTTTGGTTTTCAGAAATGAACGTGCAAATTGTATACATTCATGAACTGTAATGACACCTCTGGCCTTATACATTTTCTCAAGGTAGCAAAAAAGAGAACATTAAGCATTGAATAAAACTCAAACCCCAACACATAAGGACAGAGTGAGAGTAAAATGAATTGAGACCCATCTCTCTGCTGTTGGAAGTGAGTGAGTTGCTGCCCTGTGGGAACAAAAACAGGAAGATTGTGTTGCAGAGGAGCGCGTTTCCTTTTTCCTCTCCTCGGTTTATGCTGATCCATTAATGGACTGGATGGCTGAGTGAAAATGTAGAGATCTTTTTCGGTCCGTGATTCAGTTCACTTTGAGTTCAGACCAGGAGATAATTTGCACACTATTAGAAAGTTGGACCAGGGCCACTTTTTTTTAAAATTGTGTTTTTCAGCTTTGTGCATTTAAAGGATTTTTCCCCCATCAGGCAAGCGCCAATCGCATTTTTGTTTTTTTTTTTGTTAGAGAGGATTTGCTCACTACGGCCTATCAGCCCATCTCTCTTTTGCGAAAACTGAATTGTGTAAACTGTGCTCGCTTGTAGATTTTGGATCTGGCCTGTTGTATTGCTGCGCTGCTTAAGGAACCAGGTTTATTCATTAAAATTACCACTCCGGCTGTTGTTCCATTTGCCATTCGCACACCTCTCATTAACTATAAATTTGATTGGCGCTATGACCCATCTGTGTGGTATGAGGTATTTTGTCACTTTCACACTTCTGACAGTCACAGATTTCTGTCTTTGAAGGGCAAAACTCCCCCCTCTCTGTTTCTTCCTGTTATGTCTGTGTCAGAACTTCTCTTGAATGTTAATAATAACCACACACGCAGTATGGA
>JADLZN010005564.1:0-43849 GCA_018155175.1 Sinocyclocheilus anophthalmus | reverse complement strand
GTTCCATTAGAGCTGTAATCTAAATTTTATATATTTGATTTGTGCCACCTTGATTCAAGTTACTTTATGCCTTTTCATATCCAGTGTGCCAGCACTCATTCTTGAACACTGTAAATGGAAAAGGTCCTTCTTCGATAGAGGCTCAAAACACTGCCGTAGTAGTCACTGGCTATGGACATACTCTCCTCTGACCCCAATGCCACGTAGTACACACTTATTTGTGAGGCCCGCACAAGAGCTTCAATCCCCAGGTGTCTGACTGGAGGGCTCTCAACACACCCAGCATTTGCTTGCCTGCCAGGTGACAAGGGATCCTGAAGACCAGGAGCTCTAGAGCCCAGGGCTTGCATCTCCCTCTCCACTACTGGGCCATCACCTGGGATATGGAAAAGCATTGCTCTACCCCAGCCTGAAAATACATGCTCTGTTAAAGGAATATTATAATGATCTAAAGCTTTTTTTTTCAACTGGTTAACAATCACAAGTACTCACTCAGTATGTTCTTACCAGTGGGTTGACTGTTGATTGCTTCCCCCTGTGGAGGCATGAACTGTTCCTTCATCTCCATGGAGACCTGAGGCTCCGCAGTTTCATCCTCTGTACTGTTTGAGTCTAAAGAGAGAGTAGGCAAGGCATTTTGAAATGTATTGGTATGATTTTTAACCAAAGAAAATTTTAAGAAAAATAACATTGACATTTTTCTTAATGATCTAGCTGCAAGAAATTTCTGAATACTAAATATTGAGAAAAGTTCTGCAACACTTATCTGTGCGAATTCTTAAACTACATTCTTTTAAACCTTTATAGGAAATGCTGCTTAAACACGGAAACATTCAATTCATTTACACAGATCTATTGATTTAATTCATAATAAAATATCTCGCCGTAAGGTGTTACGGGCTAGCAGCTAACTGCTTAGCATAGAGACAAAATTTAATACCATGGTTTGGCTCGAACCAATTTTCTGTTCTTTAAAAAAACACTCCTCTGTGATGGATGCTTTTATAGAGAGGTATGAGCAAATTATAATTTAAGTATTATACAGTGGTAAACGGCTATGTCAATAAGCACTGCCTGTAAAATACGTATTTATGTCTTCTAAATACCTGCGATGCTTTAAGAACAAACATGCAACATATTCTATTGTCGTCCATGTTCATCATCAAATGTTCTATCGCATTTATTAACTAATACTGTGATAGTGGATTTGTCCATCCGGACATATATGATATGCCTTATATGAGTCTATTGTGGCTTCTGCTCGAGTCGCCTCACCGCTATGAGGATGATGCACAAGATATGCATGCGAGTCTTAGGCCTCCGAACTACTCACTAATAGTTGTTACAAAACATAGATTCGAAACTACTCCTACATACCACTATCATATCTCATACATACATCCTTTAATTTACGTAAACTCTTGCCACTTGCGTCCCTCTTTCAGTAGGTGCATAATTTGGTAAGTTAACATTGAGGCTGTTATTTAGTGAAACCTCTTCAGCCTCCTTTAAGGCAATGGGTCTTGATGGGTTCGTTACATCCATCAGGCGCTCGTTATTAGTAAAGGTCATCTTCGCCTTTCACAATTCCTGGCACCATTAAGACCCATTATGTCTCCCCGTTTTCCTAGTACACCTATGTGGCAGCGCTAAAAGCGCCATAAACTAGTCTTAAAGTAGTACCACCCGCTTTTTCTGTTTTTCTCTCTTAAATTGGTAAGTAATGTTTAAGTCGGTTGATACAAATTGGAGATTGGTCACTCCTTGAATCCATCAACTAAATCAACTCATACAACATTAAATACATAAGACGTATTTAACACCTTTTGGATCACAGAGAGGTGGTCAGCCTATTCATTGATTGGACTAAGTGTACCACGTTATTAGGATAATTCGCTCCAGTCGCGCATTGACTCCACAACCCTTAACACAACCCAATATTTATAATGTAATTTTCTTTGCCTCGCGACTATCTCACGGGCTCACAGTTTCAAGCTACCAATTTCCACTCGCGATTGAAACTCTATACGGCAAATTCCATTCACCTGGCATCTTTTAAAGAAAGACAGAACGAAAGAAAGAAAGAAAGAACCGAAACGGAAAATTGGCGTGCACACGCAGTCTCTTCTGAACTACACTAAGGTAAATTTAAGTTTAATGAAAATAAGTCAACTGAAACTGGCTTCTGGGATTAAACCTCAGTTACTACAGTTATCATAAACCTGGTTGCAAACTCGAACCTATCCAAGAGTCCGGAATGAACCACAGGTGAGGATCAAGACAGGGCCTAACAATTACCATTGCTTCTTCTGCACGAAGCTGAAAAACTTACACTTCATACGCCAGGCAAGAGAGGTGGACCAGAGACGAGTTACTATAGCAACCATTGTCTGCAGACATGCATTGTGTGGAGCACTCGACCTAGCACACACACACCATACGCCCATGATCCACATACTTATACAGCTTAAATAAGCATGCATTCTTTCCATACGGAACACCAATTTTTGAGTTAATATTTAAAAATCTCTAGCTCGAAATGTATTGTCTCAGCCCAAGCTATTTGTAACGTTAACCTCTACGCTATGATTATTGCAAAACCATCCATTCTGAAAGTGTCGCACACTCTTCAGGTGCTGTATCTTTCACAAATAGGGTGCGATTTGGCCTTTTTACCCAGTTGTGTCTAAGCAAAACCACCCATGAGTGAATATCCAAACGTCCGCTCGACTGTCCAGCCTCTCTGGCCGCAGAAAAAAATTAAAATACCACAAAGTTCCGTTATTTTTCGTGCCATTTAACTGCTAATTTTCGTAGCCGTGTTCACTCATATGGCCCCCCTTTTTTTTTTGCTAGCTCGGGTAAAAGATTTGCGTTTTCAGTCAAACAACGATAATAAATACATCATGGGGACACAGGGCGACCATAAATTAAACCACACTTCATATTCTGAGACTTATTTCCCTCCTTTATCATTTCAGCTGGTGTGCGCTTCCAAGCACGCATGTTCGTACCCGGCAACTGGGGAATGTAGAGGTCACAGAGACTGCACGAAAGGTATTGTGCTCCCCCATTAGAAAGGCAAAAATGGGGGAATATATATATACTGTATATATGCTGTATGTTTGTCTGATATCAAACAACAACAACATTTTCCTCAGTGACATTAGGTCTGTTTGTACAAAAGTTATTGTATTGGTCATACATAGACAGTTGGCTATGAGGTACAGTAGCTGGTAGGATACCTTAAAGAAAGAACTATAACTATCTCACTTATTTTACATTACTACATTGTGGGTGTGATTTGCCAAATTCAAGAAAAAATCTCAAAAGTCAAATTGTATAGTTTGTGAAGTGTATGATTCTGGATAGAAGGATTAGACTCACCTGAAATCTTTTCTGCGACCAGATTTTCTTCATGGCCTCAGATGAACTTAATCTGTCTTTGAGACTAAACAACAGAGACTTTGCCTGTGTTTCTGCAGAGAATACCACTATTTCTAATCTGAATCCTAGTTATTATTGATTCCTGTGTACTCTCCTAATAGTCTCTGTCATGTCCTTGCCAGAGCTTTTACCTCAAAGAATGTACCAAAATCCACAGATATGCAAAAATCAATAGAAATAGTACAAACATCCAATCATGATCCTTGTGTGACAAAAGGTAGTTAAAGGGGAAAAAAATCCTCAAGTAAACAACAACAACATCCAAGCTCTTTTGGATTCCCCACAGATGCTCTTAAATGACAAATAGAAATCCAAGTAATAAGATATTCCAAAGGCACAGAAGGAGGTGGAGGTCAGCTTGGTCCTAGTCACAAGAGAAGGAATGCAAAATCTGTCTTTTACAGACACCCACTTGCATTCTTTTAATCCCCTTTGGAGATAAAAACATAAAGAAATGTGGTAGTGGTAGATGAGACTAAAAAGAGAAACAAATAACAAGCGGCAGCTAATGATAGAGGCAGATCTTAGTGCAGTCAAAGCAAAAACAACATTTTCAGCTTCCTCAGTGTGCTATCTCTCTCTCACATCTCTTCCTTTGTCTGTGGTGTTGGTGTGAAGAGAGAGAGACTGTCGGTCTCAGCGCATCAATTAAATATTCTGTCAGCCTGTGGTGACGTCACACTACTCCCATGTCGATGGTGCTGCTGCTGGAATGGGAAAGGAGGAAAGCTGGCACAGAGCATTAACTTTTTTTCTTTTGCTACAATGACCTCATTGCGTTTGTCTTAGCTCCCACATAAAACTTTTGTGCTCTGCATCAATGTGGTACGACCATGGAAGAAGGACTTCAATCTTTGTCCAGCACCATGCATAAATGACAACCCATGCAAAGACCAAAAGTTACGATACTCAGGGTAGATTAAGTCATTTTCTCCCCTCAGCTACCTCACAACCGCACCCTCCCTCGATAACCAGCCACTGACCTTCTCTTTTACCTTTAGCTGCCAGCGTCTTTTAAATTTTTTATTCAGTTTGTACTGATTCCCGTACGCACCGTTAATGTTATTTTAGGCATAAGGAAATGTGGTGACGAGTCCTGTTTACACGCACCCTCGCAATCCTGAGGTAAGCCCGTGAGCTGGTACTTCAGGGTACAGTTGCGGGAGTTGCTGCCATTCCCTTCCTTTTTGTAACCCTAATCTCCAAAAGGTCCCATCGATCAGTCTTGGTCAGTTATGCCTAGCTTTAAGATAGTTAAGCGGCTTATGCAAACCAACCTGCCCCACCTGCGAGCTTCCTGGTTTTGTGGCTGGACTGGCTGTTGGCGGGATGACTTCCCAAGCCTGACCCGAAAGTATGCACCAGGGTGACAGCAACTTGAAGACCAAAGCCTTCCAGCACCTGGCGCTATCGAATGCCGCCCCCTGTGGTCCACCGGACACCAAGTTTTTTCCAGGTGGGCAGAAGTTCCAACAGGTGGCCGGAATTGTGTCTCCCACCGGGCCTTTGCCCACAAATGATCCAGCCCCCAGATCAGTGGACATCGTACTGATGTGGGCGCACCCCGTACGTGAAAAGATCACGCATAAACTATGCGGGGTTATGCTCCCCTTGCATGCCAACGTCTGTCAAACCAAGGTGTCCGCCCTCCTTAGTTGACCTGAAAACACAGCCATGGTGGAACTCCAGCCGTCGATGTGCACCTTCGCAACTTCATGGTACCTAAGCCATAACCGTGGCTCAGTATTATAGTTGTGCCTTGTGTAAAGGAGACTGAAACGCCCCTTGCAGTGCTGTACGCTGGGACGATAGCCCTCATATGTGTAGCAGCCACCATTATCTAAGAATATGCAACACCCTGCGAGCGGGAGTTCTGGGCGGTTCTGCGCGGACGTATCACCTGGCCCCCCCAGAACTGCCTCTTTTTTAGCTGGCGCGAATGGCTTGAGCAGTTCTATAGAACAACCCAGCGGCAGCGCCTTGTGGGTGGTGAGGAAAGCAACACCAATGGAGTAAAGCTCTAGCAGAAGAGCGAATATGTGGCGCGTTTCTTAGGTCGAGGGCTCCATGGCTTGCACCTCTTCCGGGACAATCTGGAATGCCACGGGTACCAATAATGTATCCCAGGAAGTGAATGGTGGTTCAATGCAACTGGCTTTATGAGAGGTGATGCTCTTGAAGGCAACAAATGACTAGGCAGACGAACATGATTGGAGAATGAGGAGGAGTACATCTGGATATTGTTTATGTAGATGATGAGAAGGCGATGAAGACAGTACTGAAAGATTTCAATAATGAACCCCTTAAAGACTGAAGGTGAGTTGGACAGCCTATACAGATTCATCCAGTATTCATAGTTCCCCAGAGTAAGAAATGCAGATGAGTTTATAGTGGTTCCTGACATTAAGCTTGTTGTAGCTGGGACCCGCCCTTCTCGCACCCAGTGCCTGAACCCTGGGTTCATTTGACAGCTTTACATCAGTATTGAGGGCCATGGCTCCAATGCATTCAGGGTTCACAGTCCCCCATCCTTTTTCCCGGCCACATGAAGGCGTAGATGGGGATGGAGACCCCTGCCCTGTGGATGGACGACTGCTTGGTATTCCCCATGTATTCAGGACTCTGTATTCCTCTCCGGCTTCACGCGTGATCCAGATAAAAGACCTGAATGAGAGTAGTAGATGTCCGGCGCTGCTGCTGGAGAGTCCTCTGAACAGTGCTGTGAGGCTGACCCCCTGTTCTAGAGGCGGTCAGGGCACTCTCAACTCCGGGCACTTGGCCTCCTCCTGTGGCTTCACCCTCTCCTCTGCGGTAAAACCCCGCTGTTGTCTGCACGCGTCCCCCCGATCTCCCACTCTGAAGGAGGAAGCTTAGGAAATTATCTTGCCTCGGATCGTCAGAGGTTTGACACCCTGGCGCGGCCGACGGACACCCGCTGGGCGTTCAATTGTCTTTTTGACCTTCTCGACTTTTGGCACTTAATAAGAGTGTCCCATCACGTCTCTACAAGTTTCGTATGTGTCACCAGGCACATTCATAGACAGTTGCTATTCGTCTGCATGTGTCCCTTGGAGATTCTTCCATGGCATATTTTTCCGGTGCTTGCCCACCCCTCGCTCCTATCTTCTTTAAGGACCCCCCCAACTACAATTTCACTAAACTGCCTGCCTATATGCTATTACCTACTGGAGAGTGGTAACCCTCCGTCCCCATACACACCAAGCTCGTTCTCCACAAACGACAGTGAGCACTTCCCCGACTATTCATTTCACACCTGCTTCACATGCCCTGCCCTCCTACATCATTTAACTAGCCTGGCCATTCCCCAGTCAGCCATCGATCTTCTTAGCCCGCGTGGTCGCATTGTTTACCTTACTCCATTCCAGCTGACCACCATGTGACATTTACTCAGGCTGTCACTTCCTTGGACTCGGACATGTGATTTCTATGGCAACTATCAACGCCTAACTGTTCACATGGATGTAGAACTTATCATTCCCATTGTACGCTGGCAATGTTTGGACCCGTGGCCTGTGTCTCCTCTCCCAATTTTGACTGCGGAGAGAATTTCGGTGTACTTACGCGTGTATGATGGTGCCTATAGAACCGCTACTTCTGTCGTCCATGACCATGCGCCACCTAGTTCTGGTTTTTATTTACCTCTTCATGATCTGTTGTTGTGTTTTCTTATGCATAAAATAGGTGTCCAACCTGCGACATCCCTAGCCTCCTGTATTTGTGTAGATAAGACTCACTATATCCAAATGGACTCATCACCCGACTGGTCGAACCTGCTTTGCCTCTTAGTTAAAATGTACATTAAGACTTTGTACAATGCTTTATCCGTTAGCCCTTTTCAAAAAGTCGAGGTCCGGTTGTGCAGGGGTCTGGCGATTATTTTTACATTAGCGCATAAATGCTGACGGTGCCACCGGCAGCGCTCCAACAATATGAGCCAGGGACACCCTCACCCAATGCCGGTCTTACTTTAACCGTGATGTGCCATTAAGTATCTTATATCTGGACCACTCACAAACGGGTTGCGGTTATACATGGAACTTGGTATTCGTTTGAATTGTATGTGTATCTGCTTGTAGCAAATGAAATATCATGAAGTGCGGCTTTAATTTAAATATGAGTAACGTAATATTATGGTTTATCTGTTTTAACACTGCTGCTTATCTATTTATGAGAAGGACCAGGTCAGAGGACGCAGATAGTTACTTTTCCTTGGTTGCATATCTCTTAGATGTGTACATGTATAATTTCTTGTCATATTTTTTCATTTAATTTAAATTTGTCGTTAACATTACTAAAATTAATGTGTTTTAACGATTCCGAATAGACTTTGGAGGTGTAAGTAATTGGGCTGACCAGGCAAATAGGCTTCACGCTGGTAAACTAATCATGGATTTTTTTGGTTCCACACTTTTGTCTCATTCCCCTCACTATATTAGTTGAAAAAAGTTTCAATGGCATTTTCATTTTATCTGCTAAAGTAGCGTTTATGAGCGCAGCTCTGCTTTGTTTTCTACCATTACCCAGGAAACTGCTAAATTTCCACATTCCAACGGCATGCCTACTGCAGAGCATAATGTGCATTTTCAATACGCCGTCTGGAAGTTTTGTTCCGACCAATGCGCAAGAGTCACCCACATACACCCCCCCCCAACCCCAGTTGGAAATTAATATAATAATGCATACTTCTTGACTTATCCCTTTTCTGTTAAGGATTCATTACCCAGTGTACCCTTGCTTTCCATTTGCAGCCTGACAGTGAACCCATTGCGTCACACTTTATCACCTGAGTTAAAAGATAAGCTGGTCATCAGAGACCCGGCTCCCAATTTAGAGTCCTTGATTGATGTGGACATCCGACTGGACAACCATATTTAAGATCGCTAGAGCAAGCATCATTGTGATATTCGACTAACTCCTGGTGCTGATTATCACAACAGGCACAGACATATCTTCACCAAACTAGACCTCCGGAATGCCTACCATCTGGACAGGATCTTTGCTGGCTGCAGTTAAGAATCTGTCATTCAAGAGCAACATTTCTAACATTTGTAGTGGACTGTAGCTATGTGGTTTTTACATAATGATAGCAGTATACCATCTCAACAAATGTTGTAAAACATCCTATTTACACTACAGTGAACAGCACATTTCAGGGACCAGTTTTATGGCTGCAACTGTGGAGAACGTTTTTTTGCATTTTGATTGGATCTTAATGGACTAACACAAACAAATGTTGTTTTGGCCTGTGACCACGATAAAAATTAAATTCCAAATTCAAGACCTCATGCAGCAGCTCTTGCTGAATTTTTTTTTTAAAAGTCACAAGAATCCAAAGCAACTTATAGATGAGGAATACAACGATTCATCATAGGATGGTAATACACACGAGATGAAAACGTCCTTGAGAGTGATGTATGAGTTTGGAAACCTTAAAACTGATGTTACCTACAGCACACCCATTTCATACCAGAAAAATCATATTTAGATAAATAAGTATTCTCAGTGACAGCTATTTGTAGTGCAAATTCACCTTTTCCATCATGTTTGGACTCTATGTGTTCAGAACATTGCCAAAAGTATTCTGGTGGTGGTTGCATTGGTAATGCATTGGTAAAAAGCAGAAGTGAGTAATATATTGGTTAAATACACTGTTCTAAACTGTGTGCTTTAGATTATGCAAATTAGTTACATAGGGGGAAAGAAGATTGGTCCACACTCTATGTACCACCTGATGCCAGCAGCCAATCACAAAACTGGAATGGAGAAGTACCAAATTGCAATCTCGTCCTCATCGGAAAGAGATAAAGGTACCTTCCCAAAAGACACACCTTGTTCTGAGTCTCAGTCCTGTAAGGAGAGAGACATTAACAGATAAAAAGTCAGAGTCTATGGTCTGTCCAGAGAGAGATTAACCTATACAACCAGTTCTGGCTCCTTTCCCCACTGTATTACTACCCAGCGCAACAAGTGTAAGAATTCACTGCTGATGTCAGTTACTAACAAGTAATCTTTCATGTTTCTTTAAAGCATGATAAGGTTTATTGTTATTTAGGTTTTATTATTATTTAGGCTGATTAGTCTTAGAGAAACAACAGTTTATCTTTCCATAAAACAATGTTATTCTGCTATAGCAACACTGTCACAAAGCAAACCTTTAGGCAATGTGTTCTTTTGTGGGATTAAAAAGGATGGCTCTATACCTACAACTGTTACGGGGCTGACGAGACTTGAGACGTGTGGATCCATATGCAAAGCTTTTTATTAGGAGAAGACAGAGACATGGTCATAAAACAGGCATGGGTCAGACAATGGCAAACAGGTATATAAAGTGCAAGACAGAAGAGTAATCTAGGGCTAGAGACGGTCAAACGAAACGGCGACAAACAAAGAGGCGAGACTAAAGGGATAAATCCAGAAAACCAGGCAAGGATCAGAAACTGAGAAAACAGGCAAGGCAATACTAGGCTAGGTAGCTAGGTAGCAGGAGGCTAACGAGGGCTCTGTAGTGTAGCTATCAACGGATAGGCGCTAAACAATACTCGGCAGAGAGAAGGGATCAGAGTGAGTGTTAAATAGTGAGGGAGTGATATGAAACAGCTGGGTGCAATCCGTGCAATCAGTGCAATGAATGATGGGATATGTAGTCGGGGTGAGTGCAACAGGGGTGTCGTGCGGAGTCAATGAAATTGGAAAGGGGACCTAGGTGGCGCAGATGGAAGTTCATGGAACAGATTAGTGACAGAGCCCCCCCCCCCCACCCCCCCAAGGAGCGGCTTCCAGACACTCAAAACCCTTTACGATTCCGGAGGGCGGTGGAGTGGAGGCGGAACAGCGGGAGGGATGGAGGGACACCTGGAAGTGGAGAGACCATGCACTGAGGCAGGACCGGCGGAGCAGAGAACCAGGGCAGAGCCGGCAGCACAGGTGGAGCTGAAGACCACCATAGCAGAACAGACGGGACCGAAGATCCCCCTGGCGGAGCAGAAGACCAACAGAACCAGACAGCAGACCACCACGGCGGAGCAGAAGACCACCAGAGCCAGACAGTAGACCACCACGGCGGAGCAGAAGACCACCAGAGCCAGACAGTAGACCACCACGGCGGAGCAGAGGACCACCAGAGCCAGACAGTAGACCACCACGGCGGAGCAGAGGACCACAACGGCGGAGCAGAAGACCACCACGGCGAAGCAGAGGACCACCAGAGCCAGACAGACCACCACGGCGGAGCAGAAGAAACAGAAAACCCCCCCGGTGAACCACACCGATCAAGAGACCATGGCGGAGACTTTAACAACGAGAGAGCAGAGACAGACAAAACAGACAGAACATTGGGGTTGATAGAAAAGGCTGCGCGTTCAGAGGCAGCCTCCTTGGCTGGGTCGGGACAGGACAAAAGTTCACAACCGACCTCCTTGGCAGACACAAAGCACACAGAGAATTCACAAACGGCCTCCCTAGCCATGACAGGACGAGCAGGGAGTTCGCAAACGGCCTCTATAGCTGTGACAGGACGAGCAGGGAGTTCGCAAACGGCCTCTATAGCTGTGACAGGACGAGCAGGGTGTTCGCAAACGGCCTCTATAGCTGTGACAGGACGAGCAGGGAGTTCGCAAACGGCCTCTATAGCTGTGACAGGATAGACAGAGAGTTCATAGGCGGCCTCCTTGGCCGGAACAGGACAGGCAGAGAGTTCATAGACGGCCTCCTTGGCCGGAACAGGACAGGCAGAGAGTTCATAGACGGCCTCCTTGGCCGGAACAGGACAGGCAGAAAGTTCATAGACGGCCTCCTTGGCCGGAACAGGACAAGCAGAGAGTTCATAGATGGCCTCCTTGGCCGGAAAAGAACAGGCAGAGCACCTTCCAGTTTTCCTCAGGGGGCGGCCTCCTTGGCCGGCACAGAACAGGCAGAAAGTGCGTTGCTGGGTGCCACCACCACGCAAGAAACTGAGGCAAGTGTCGCCATCTCAGGAGGTTCTGCAGCCTGCGCCGCCATCTCTGAAGAGACTTCAGAGGACACCGTGGCCTCTGGGAGCACGGCAGTGGACACCGCTACCTCGGGAGGTTCTGCAGCATAAGCCGCCACCTCTGGAGATGTTGTAGCCGGTGCCGCTGCCTCTAGCAAATCGGCGGTGGAGTACGCGGCCCAGATACACCATAAAGCAAACCCCCATATGGGAAGTGTGCAGAAGGGGAATGAGTTCAGGAACAGGAGGACTAAAGTGAGTGAGTTTGGGGATACCAACTGCGCGTGCAGACACCAACGGTGCATCCCTCACACTGGACACCAGACTGGGATACCGACGGACCGACCCCGACAATCTGGGTGCAACAGACAGGACGTGACAATACTCTGGAAGATCAGCTGTGATCCGCCGTGAATATGGATGACTATCGAGGGACGTGTAGAGACTCTAGAGGTCAAGCTTGTGACGTGACGTGACTCTGGACGAACAGCTGAAGAGTGACGAGACTCTGGATGAAAACAACTGTGATGCGACGTGGAATCTGGGGACTCGCTGAGGACGTGACATGACTCTGGAGGAATAGCGGAGACATGGCGAGACTCTAGAAGGTAGCTGTGACGTGACTGATTGGACCGAACAGCTGAGATGTGAGGCTTGGTAATCAGCTGTGACTTGACTGACTCATGAAGATCAGCTGTGACTTGACTTGACCCATGAAGATCAACTGTGACTTGACTAGATTCATGAAGATTAGCAGTGACCTGACTTGACTCATGATAATGAACTGTAACTTGACTTGACTCATTATGATCAACTATGACTAAACTCGACTCAGGAAGATCAGCGGTGACTAGACTTGACTGAGGAAGGTCAACTGTGACCTGACTTGCCTCATGATAATGAATTGTAACTTGACTCATGACAATCTCTTTTTTAAACGGTGACTGACTAGACTCAACATCAACTGTGACTGACAGATCATGATCATAAAATGTGACTTGATGATGTGGATCACTGTGATAGACTTGACTCCTGATTATATGATTATAACCTGCTGATTATGACAATCAGCTGTGACTGACTAGACTAGATCTAACCTGTGACTGATTTGCCCCATGACGATCCAACTGTGACTTGACAGATCATTAAATATCAGCTGTAATTGACTAGATCATGAAATGAACTGTGACTTGACCTGAATCGTGAAGATCAGCTGTGACTTGACTCGTGAAGATCAACTGTGACTTGACGGGGCGCTGTTGTGTCCGCCATTTTGTGATCAGGATCCTATGCGCGCCATTTTGTAACGCAGTATAGTGCGGGGGCCATACAGAAGTGAGTGTGGGGTTGCATACTCTGCGATACCACAGTGATGAGAACCAAACAGTCAACAAAGAATAGTCCATAAATGAATGAGGGACTGAACGCGGACACTCTCGAATGAGCTTGACTTAAGCGGTGATTAATCCCTCGCAGCAAAGTCTATCAGCACACAACCGGGATATAAGAGTAATAGCAATGTCGAGATACTCTTGACGTAAGCCTCGATGAGAGTGTGTGCCTGCTCGAGGGCTAATAAAATCCTTGCAGTGTCCATACCTGGCCAATTTCCATATGAGAAGCTGCTGGATCCTTGTGTGTCCGAGTATTCTGTTACGGGGCTGACGCGACGTGAGACGTGTGGATCCATCTGCAAGCTTTTATTAGGAGAAGACAGAGACGTGGTCATTAAACAGGCATGGGTCAGATAATGGCAGACAAGTATATGGCGGGCAAGACACAAGAATAATCCTAGAGCTAGCGAAGGTCAACGAACGGCGAAACAGAATCAAAGAGGCGAGACTAAAGGGAAAAGAAGAAAACCAGGCAAGGATCAGAAAAACTGAGAAAGGCAGGCTAGGCGAGGCTGCAACGAGGGCTCTGTTTTTTTAGTGTAGCTCATCAACGGATAGGAGCTAAAACAAAACACATCGGCAGAGGGAAGGGATCAGAGTGAGTGTTAAATAGTGAGGGAGGGATATGAAACAGCTGGGTGCAATCAGTGTTAACAGCTGTGTGCAATCCGTGCTGAGTGCAAACAGTGCCAGAATGTGGGATATGTTTTTTTTTTTTTTTTTTTTTTTTTTTTTCTTTTTAATTCTTTTTCTAGTCCGGGTGCTGTGCAACAGTGTGTAGTGCGAGAGTCAATGAAATTGGAAAGGGTGACCTCTGATGGCTATCAGATGGAAGTTCATGGACCGGATTCGTGACAACAACAGCACTGTTGTGCAAGGTGTACATCACTGACAGCACTGAAAATATATACAAAAGTCCAAAAGTGGTTATGCAAAGATATAGTGAAACAATACCAAAATACCAAAGTGTCAAAGAAACCGGGAAATAAAAATGTCAAGATTCACATTTACAAAAATCTCTACATAACTGGTGCCACATTTTAGACATAATGCTGCAGCATTTTTATATTTTTTGCCACAGCATGGCTGACAACCAGCCTTACAAAACAACTTGCTAGCCAAATGACACTTATAAGCATACAACCATAATGTTCCAGTAGCTCAAAGAGTAGCACATGATGTTAGCAATGCCAAGTTATTGGTTTCAATTTCCAAGGAATACACATACCTTGAGTGCAATTTAAGTAACTTTGGATGAAGGCATCTGCAACGGCATAAGCTTAACATAAAAAAAGAAAACATAGCAGGTGGCATAATGGTTAAAGGAATAGAACATGCTGTAGCTTGAATAACATCACACATTGTGGATTATATTTAATTCAAAATTCACTGTCTTGCTGATTCCTTACAACAAAATGTTCTACAAAAAATCAATTTTCTTGCTCTTGATCAGAATCAGAATCAGAATCAGAAAGAGCTTTATTGCTAAGTATGTTTGCACATACAAGGAATTTGTTATAGTGTCACAAGCTTCCAGTACACGGAGACAACAACAACACACAGATAATAAAAATAAGATGTGAATAAAATACACATGCATAAATATAAACCACAAAAAAATAATAAATTGTATGTACATGTGTGCTATAGATAGAATAGGAATAGAATAAAATAAAATAAAGTTGTAGGGATGTACTAGGATTTAGGGTAATAAATAAGTATAAGGTTATTACACATACTTTAATTGCACAATGGGAGAACATTAACTGTTCATGAGGTAGATTGCCTGGGGAAAGAAACTGTTCTTGTGCCTGGCTGTCCTGGTATTCGGTGCTCTGTAACGCCGACCAGATGGCAAAAGTTCAAAAAGGAGATGGCTTGGATGTGATGGATCGGAGCCTTTCCTCCTCGGGTGTATACAGTTCTTGGAGGGTAGTCACGGGGGGGCACTAATATCCTTTCAGCCAGTCCGACCCATTCTCTTAGTCTTTGATGTCTGATTGTACTGAACCAAACAGAGGTATGAAGTGCACAGAACAGACTCGAGGGATGAAGTAGAAAAAGATTAGCAGCTCCTGTGGCAGGTTGAATTTTCTCAGCTGGCGAAGGAAGTACAACCTATGCTGGGCCTTTTTCACAATGGAGTCAATTTGATTGTCCCACTTCAGGTCCTGAGAGATGCCCAGGAATCTGAATGACTATACTGCAGCCACAGTGCTGTCCATGATGGTGAGTGGGGGGAGTGCAGGGGGGTTCCTCCTGAAGTCCACGATCATCTCCACTGTTTTGAGGGTGTTCAGCTCCAGTTTGTTAAGACTGCACCAGACAGCCAGCTCTTTAACCTCCTGTCTGTAAGCAGAATCGTCACCGTCCTAAATGAGGCCGATGACTGTGGTGTCATCTGCAAACTTCAGGAGCTTGACAGAGGGGTCTTTAGAGGTGCAGTCATTGGTGTAGAGGGAGAAGAGCAGTGGGGAGAGGACGCAACCCTAAGAGGCTCCAGTGCTGGTGGTGTGGCTGTTGGATGTGACTTTACCAATTCTCACTAGCTGTTGCCTATCTGTCAAGAAGGTGGTGATCCATTGACAGATAGAGCTAGGGACAGAGAGCTGGGTTTGTTTGGTCTGGAGGAGTGTTGGGATGATGGTTTTGAAAGCGGAGCTAAAGTCCACAAACAGGACCCTCACATAAGTCCCTGTTTTGTCCAGATGTTGTAGAATGAAGTGCAGTCCCATATTGACTGCACCATCGATGGACCTGTTTGCTCGGTAAGCAAACTACAGGGGGTCTAGTAAGGGTCCAGTAATGTCCTTCAGATAAGCCAACACCAACCTCTCAAATATCTTCATGACCACAGATGTTAGGGCCAAAAGTCTGTAGTCATTAAGTCCTGTTATCTTGGGTTTCTTTGGAACGGGGATGATGGTGGAGCGTTTGAAGAAGGCAGGGACTTCGCACAGCTCCAGTGATTTGTTGAAGATCAGTGTGAAGATGGAGGCCAGCTGATCAGCACAGGTTTTCAGACAGCCTGGTGTCACACCGTCTGGGCCTGGTGCTTTTCTTCTCTTGTTCTTTCTGAAGACCTGGCACACATCATCCTCACTGATCTGAAACGTAGGAGTGGGGGAGAGGGGGGTTGCAGGAGGTGTTGATGGTTGTGTGGAGACATGTTCAGAGCGGGTGTGGGGTGTCAGACTGGGAGTTTCAAATCTACAGTAAAACTCATTAAGGTCTTCAGCAAGTTGTTGATTGGCCTCAGTGCTGGGGGATGGTGTCTTGTAGTTGGTGATGTCTTTCAGGCCTTTCCACACTGATGCAAGCGCATTCGCAGAAAACTTGTGTTCTAAATTTTTAGGGTAGTTCCTCTTGGCCACTCTAATCTACTTATTCAGTGTGTTTCTGGCCTGATCGTACAAGACTCTGTCCCCCCTTTTGTAATTGTCCTCTTTGGCCTAACAAAGATGACGAAGTTTTGCTGTAAACCAAGGCTTATCATTGTTGAATGTTGTGTTCTAACATCTGCAAATTTTTGGTTTTAATATAAATTTATATGAGGAAGGATTAGCTTCCCCAAACCATCATACTCAATTGAGAAGTACTCCAACTCCTGATTGCGAAGCTCTGACCCATTGAAATGTAACACCAAAATATCGACTGTGACAAGCAATTAAGATGCATCCGATCGATCGGCCAGGGATCAGAATCGGATGATTTTCCTCATGATCGGCCCGGATCGGTGGCCGGCCGGTCAGTCTCATTTATTTCCGATTCCGAGCCGATCCGTTTTGTTACCAGCGGCACAGGCAATAACGCCAGCCGCGCATTCTCGCTCTCTTCTCTCCGACAACCCCTTCTCTCTCTCACACATCTCATTCGCTCCGGTTAAATAGTGCTTGTATTGCGCATTATTTTAGTCATTCCAGCAGGTTTTCTCGCTTACACCAAAAACAAAAACACGCACAAACCGCGCTCAGTCTCAAACAGCTTGTGAACCACAAATACCAAAATGATTGGCTAACTACGCTAAAATGTTCAAATACATACAAAATTATGTCAAAATGCCCGTCTTGGCGAGTATCCAAATACCCAAACAAGCAGTCTTGGCCACTTGAGAGCGCGTGCGCGCGACAGGAAGTAAGTGCTCAAGACTGTCCCAGGTCTTCAAAACGCCAAAGTGCAGTGCCCCTAGTGCACACTAAATCCACACTATCTTGAATACCCTATTCGAGTCTTAGTGTATCCCATCATGCATCATGTTTTGGAATAAATCATAAAATTTTTGCAGAGATCTCGCAAGTGTTTATGGAAACTTTTCCAATATAAGTTAAATATTAATATAATAATTAGATATTATATATAATTTGGTAGAAAAACAGTGTTGCACGTTTTACTTGTGCAAAGATGCGTAGTGGTGATATTTATTTTGTACAACTTTTGCAACTGCTTTTTATCACTTAATAGAGCAGCTGCAACATAAACTGTCATCTGTTATAGGCACTACTGAACAGATATTTAGAACTTGAAAACTATTTTTTCTGCTTTATTATTGATTACTGAATTTTACTTGTTTTATGAAATAAAACTTGGTAGATGAAAAGTAGATTTTTGTTGTATAGCGGTAATTATAGTTTTTAGAAAGAAAATCGGAATCGGCAAATATCGGTATCGGCAGATCACACTAACGAAAAATCGGAAATCGGATTCGGCCAGGAAAATTGCAATCGGTGCATCTCTACAAGCAATGGAAGAGATTGAACATTTTTTGACAGTTTGGTCTAATAGATGAGAAGAAGGGGAGACAACATTGTGTCATGTACCAGCATAAACCACAAAGCTTTTCATACACATCATCACCATTACTAAAAATGTATCATATTTTGACTGTGCTAAAAGAAAATTGTATGACAGAAATGTTATTGTTTCATATTAAATCTAAAAGTCTAAAAGATTAGACTTTTTTTTAATTACAGCTGTTTTTCACAAGCTGTCACAAGCATTTTTCACAAGCTGTCAAGTTCTGCCTTGTTGGGCCATGAAAAACTAATTGGTTAGATTTATCCACTGACCTATAGAATCCTGGAACTGACAGAGGCAGATGCAAGGATGAAGATATCAAATTAAATGTCACAAGTTCAAAATATTGCTTTCTCAAATCACTGTGCACAAGTTAATGACAAAGTCAAAACAATCTCTGTGATCATTAAACATAATAATGTTATTATTTACATTTCTGTTTAGACCTGGGAACTAGCAAATATGAAATTGCTGCTGTTAACCAGTACAGGGTGGAATTTTATTACTGGCAGGAATCGGGATCAAGTAGGGAGGCAGACGGAGACTTACACATCAGTCTTGTATGCCCCACTGACCCCCCAACCCACACCACAAATAAATAAATAAATAATATGTCAGATATGCCAAAACATGCTTTTTTCCCCCATAAATGTCATGTGATAGAACCAATTTGCCAGCTCAATCAACATATTTTGGTTTTTACAAACATAATCAGAGCAAACCCCTGATATACAGCACTCATCTGGATTGGTACAGCCACATATAAAGAATTGAATTCAGAATCTTGTACAAACTTAACTCACCTTGTTCTTTCTCCCTCCTAGAACCAACAGTTCCCATCCTCACATTACTCGGAGCATTACTCTGATCAGACAACTTTTTACTTATCATGGCTTCCAGTATGATGCTCTCATTCCTGGCTTATCCCCAGACCACAAAAATTAAGCTTATATTTTCCCCATAAAAAGTGGGTAAATTTCGCCCATTTGTCTGGGTATGTTTCTCTTACTAAACTCAGAACTCACGGATGTTGTTGGGAGAGTCCAGTGGTCTATTTTGAGTGGTATAATAGACCCTTAGAGGACCTTTCTAATACTCTGCCTTTCACTTATACCATCAGATTACCATGAAGGCTCAATTTTTGGCACAGGTCTAAAGCATAGCTCTTCGCTCTATCTGTGAATTGCACAACAAAATTATGAGGGAAAAAATCTCATGTTCATATTGCTGTCCATCCCATTTCTCCTGCTTCATGTATGCTTATCCAACTACTTTAAGACATTCTGTGATCTCCTTAATTAGTTGTCATATAAAGTCAACATTTTTTATTAATTAATAATTTTTTTATTATTAGTATTAGTCAAGCCGCAACATTTCATTCACTGAGTGCGAAATACATTTCTAACTGGTTTAATGATGCTTTGCAATTCTTTAACTCTTGTGCAGATTTGTTATCATTGTGGGTCTAAATAAAAACAGGCATCAGGCCAACATAGCCACATCTATAATTGAGAATCATGTGTAACAGAGTAACAGTAAATCTGTAACTGGAGCTCTGGCACATTCCAGGCTGTAAATACCCAGAGATAGCCAGAGAGAGAGAGAGAGACTGTGGGGAGAAGAGAACAGGACAAGATACACAGTGCCTAAAAGAGAAAAAGTGAGAGGTGCTGAGTGTTCTGACAGCTGATGACCCTGCATAGTCATAGTCATTGACAGGATTGTAGTTGGTGTGACTCTTGTGTATTTTAGATGCAGAACAGCAATAACTCACAGAAGTAGGACTTGAGATGGCTTGGAAGCATTGAAGTTTACACAGTGTAACCCCATTTTCTGGTGTAACACTTTATAATAAATGTCCATCCATTATCATAAGTTAAAGCATTATAGCTAACAATGAGCGATATATTTTTTTACAGCATTTGCTATTTTTGTTAATGTGTGTAAAATACAGTGATTCCTTGTTTGTTCCTGTTGGTTCACAGTGCATTTACTAATAATAACAAATAAAAACTTCAGATTTTAAAACTATTTTAGTAAATGTTGAAATTATCATCTGTTAAGAACGATAGTGCTGAAGCATTGTTAATTCATGTAAACTATTGTACATTTTGTAACAAATGGAAATTTATTGTAAAGTGTAACAGACTTATTAAGTGTTACAATTTATTTAAGCTCCTGCATACCTAACTAGTCTTCAACCACGCTACAATCCATCACGCTCCCAAAGGTCGCAAAATTCTGGACTTTTGGTAGTACCTCGGATAGCAAAGTCCACTAAAGGAGGTAGGCTTTTTTGCATTTGGCTCCAAAACTCTGGAATAGCCTTCCTGATAACATTCGGGGTTCAGACACACTCTATCTGTTTAAATCTAGATTAAAAGACACACCTCTTTGGCCAAGCATTCAAATAAATGCATCTCATAATCTTGTACTGCAAATATACAGTATCTGATCAAGTGCACATTATTATTCTTTAATTTGGGTTAAACAAATCAATTTAGCTGGTTGGAACAGCAGCTACCAACTTTACGCTAAATTACCACGGGATTGACATCCCGTGGTAACTAGGATTTACACAATCTTCAGTCTGGATCCAGAACACCTGTGAAGAGATGATGCAAGCCCTCAGAGGTCCTCAGATGATGCCAACCATGAAACATCATACAGAACTACCACATTTTGCTATTTTGTTTGATTGCATCATATAATAATTGCGGTTAATATTAGTCATCGTCTGTTTTATTACGTCTTAATTGATTTTTCCGTACTGCTGGTTCGTCTGGTCAGAGGAGAACTGGCCCCCGACTGAGCCTGGTTTCACCCAAGTTTTTTTCTCCATTCTGTCACAGATGGAGTTTTGGTTCCTTGCCGCTGTCGCCTCTGGCTTGTTAGTTGGGGACACTTCATTTCCAGCGTTATTGTTGACATGATTGCAAAGATATTATTTAAGCTGAGCTGGATGTTGACATCACTGAAATCAATGATGAACTGACTTTAACTGAAAAATTAGTGTTTACTATTGTCATTTTGCATTATTGTCACTATTTTCCTAATTAATGCTGTTCTGTTGCTTTGACACAATCTGTATTGTTTAAAGAGCTATATAAATAAAGGTGATTGACTTGACGGGACATGTCAAGGGTTTAATCCTATTTACACTCTTAGCCAAATGTGTAAAACTGTACCTTTACGGATACAAGAGCTTGTAACTGGGGCAGGACCCTTAAAGGGTCATCTTTGCACCTTATTTACTACTAAAACTTTCATATCAGTAATTTAAGGGTATGTTACTACTCTAAAGTACTAATATGTTCATTTTAGATAAGGTAGATAAGGTACAACATTTTCCTTTTAAGGGTACAGATAAGCTGATTTACTCCTAAAGATACTTTTTTTTTTTTGACAGTGTAGGTTCAGAACCACTGACAGAAATGTAGCCATTCTATACGGTCAAACCAAGAGAGTCAAGAAGGGTCATCGCCTCTCCCATCACATTAAGGGAAAATTATATTTCGTTAACATTCAGACCATATAGTCATGTCAGTCAAGCTGGCTTCAAGCAGCTAAATTTACTTAAATTAGTTCCTCTAATTCAGATCTCTTAAACCTGCAGGGAACTTCTGCAAGATTTTGCATTTACGCTCAGGGACATACTACAGCATCTTACCTTCTTCAAGGTCCAGCACAGCAAGGACAGCACTGGTTCTAGCTTCACCCAGGTGATTAACAGCCACACAGGTGTAGAACCCTCCATCGGCTTGCTTACAATCTCATATCCACAAGCCGTCATAATCCTCATGATCATTTATCAGAGAGTCATCATTATGGTACCAGTGCAGTGTGGGTCTCGGGTTGCCTCCCACAGACACCCTCAGACGGACATCACATCCTGCCGCAACAGCAGCCCACTTCAGCTTTCGGAGGAACACAGGTGGAGCTTCGACAGGGGACTGCTCCGTCAACGTTTCTTGGGTCGGGGAAATCATTGAGCTTGAGTTTCTCTTCACCAGTTCAGCTTTTTTCATTGTGATTATTATATTGAGCAGCACTGTTAAACTTAATCTTTTGCACTGAGACAAATCCTTTGGTGGCCACTGACTTGTTGAGATTTTATATTCCCCAGTTTGCTATTGGCTGTCATGATGAAACTTGTCTGTAATCTGCAAAAATAGTTCAAAACAATGGTATTTTGAAATTGAGCAATTATTAAACCTATTTCATGCCGATGTCGATCAGAATATAATAAACACACCCCCCTGATGTGTACATCACATTAAAAACCAAATACAGCTGGAATTAATCATATGTACTATGTAATAATTCGCCTCGTCCCTCTATTAACAACCACAATATCTTTCTATTTCCTTTATGTTACCCAGGAATATGGACCTGCCTAAATTACACGGCAAATTAGCCTTCACTACTCTTTACCACCCACAAAGCCAATAATGCTACCTCACCACACAACATATTTTTACCTCAACACAATGCCTCTGCAATCTTCATCTAACAGGCCCAGCCTCTAACTCTACAAGCATTCCAAAGGATCCATGTAGATTTCGTCAAGCCGAACCCCAGCCGCGTCCTGTTACCCCAAGAGAGGGACCATGCCCGAGCGTTATGAACTCTTGGCTACTCGATATTGAACTCTTCCCAGCCATCTCCAGCACTAGTCCATCCCAAGCAACTTGTCTTTCATCTTTACATTCCACATGCCCCATGCCTGACTCTACACGGCTAATCACTGACTCCCTGTAGAGGTGACAGGCCACTACCACCAGCTTTCAAGTGACAGGGTAGGCGGAATTTTTTAGGGCGTCCCAAAGTCTCTTGTGATGCTTTTACTATAAGATTTGAGTTTAATACAGTTATGAGATTTATGAGCAAGTCAAACAAAGATATGAGTACTCCACACATTTATTTATTTTAAATGTGTGTACCATTGAGAAGAAAAAAAAAGTTGTTATAGCTTAGCGTACAACATTTGCAGCCCAATGGAACAATCCACTTCACACTTATAAGACTCCAAAATAAATGAACATAAATCCACCATTAACAAATCATCTACTGTAAGATAATATTTTTTATGATTTATTTATTACTTCCAAAATTCAATTTAATCAGAATACATGATTAATTTTCAGTGGCAATCAACTGAGGAAAACGCCTGTGCATGCATAATGGTGTACTTACAGCATCTACCTGCAGGGACTAACTTGACACTAACCAGCCAAACCCTGACCCTTTGGTCTTAAAGGCATAGTACAGACAAGTATAAATGTGACTTCTACACTCTCTGACACAAATGTGACACTCCTCCCCACTGATGTGAAACATACCAGACACTTGGTAACCAACCAACACTACTGTTTTTGTGTATGAATACACTGAATGAATGTTGAGTGGTTCATTGGTTAAAGATAGCATGGGCTAGCACATTATATGTTTACCGAACAGTTTTGAATAATAGCGCAATGGAACATGGGCCTTTAGTTGTGTTGAAACAAAGAAAGGTATGCATAATACTTCAAAAAATGATCAGTATGAGTTTTCTATTGAATTTCACAAAATTTTTTAAATAATAATATTCATACAACTAAAGGCTACTATATGCCATTTCATACATTATGCAGACTGCAAAACTGATCTCTTCCTTGGAAAAATTATAATAATGCTGAGCCATTTGCCAAATGCGCTCCTTGTAGGTTTACCCCACCTGTGGGCACAGTGCGGAAAGCTTCCATTCCATTCCATTATCATTATGATGCATATTCTGTTATTTTGACTATTAAAAAATAGAAGAAATTCATGTGTACCACACCCATTAGTACACTGGTCTAAATCTAAACCAGACACATGTGACTAACTAAACTAATGTGTGTTTAAAATGGTGACAGCTAATATTAGCTCAGAGAAAGCATTATATATTAGCTATATTTCATATCAAACATAATATTTGATCTTTACCATTTATTCATTCTGGTGGTGTATGCGAAGTGGAGAGTGGCTGAACTGTTCTTTTCTATTTCAGAATAGTCCTGCCAAGATACAGGCAAAACACCAGACAGAGATATTTGCACAACCAAGGTCAAACATTTGATAATGTAATATCTTGTTTGTTCTTTTCAAACTCATGCTTCATACTGTGGGAAAGCAGGTGTCAATAGTATCCAAACTGTCAGAAAAATCTTACAGAGAAAACTGAATAATACGATTTGGCCAATAAGGAGTTCTGATAACAGGCAACAATGGAATTATCAAAAATCATTACAGCCAATACAGAGCTACTATCTAAATCTAAGAACCTTGTTTTATTGATTGATTGACAGGTAAGAAGCTGCCATTCTGCTTTCCAGGGTGCAAAAGGACAAATTAGCATTTACACTACAACTGCGATGACATTTTTCAAAATATCTTCTTTTATGCTTCTCAGAAGCAAGTAAGTCATACAAACAAGTGATGGATCATGGAACGACATGAAGGTGAATAAATCATGGCAGAATTTTCATTTTTGAGTCAACTATTCCTTTATGACCTGGTGTAAACAGATTCATAGGATGTTTTCACACCTAATTCAGTTCAGGGGTCACTTTTGACGTATAAGGCAAAATGCAATAACATCACATTCACATGATAAATATAATGGGCTTCTGTATTTAAGATAGGTTAAACATTTCAAACAGGCCGGAGGAATAAAAGCACGATCGACTTTTGTGTAAATCTGCTTTCTGACCAAAAAGCCATTTTAAAAACCCTTCTGTAATACTGTGTCAATTCCCTCCAAGGACAAGAGAACAGGGAAAGAAACGGTCTCAAAGAATTTTAATCTCAAAAGCTGTTTTGTCCCATCCACACTGTGATAGCATGAACCCAAACAATAGTTGCCATTTGCTGGTCTAACAAAAAAGTCACAGACTTTTTCTGCCAGACAGATCTGCAAGAGAGAAGACACTTAAGCTGAGTTTGATTCCAGCTCTCACATGAAATAGTGAATCAAAAAGTGTTTATAGATTTCTTTGATAACTTGCTGTATATATCTTTGAAAACCTTCTATACAAATCACTTTTTGTTTTTGAGCTTGTCATTTTTTCGGCATCGGATTTTAACCTCTGTTGAGTTTTGAAGATGTTTAGCTCGACCAGCTGTTTGTCTTCATTTGCTTATGCCCTGATGCTGTGGGCTTTGTTGCCACCTCCACTGGTCCTGGCCTGCCAAGGAGATGAATTACCGCGTGACATGGTGCTTGGCTGGCTGAAAAGACGGATCCTTGAAGGTTTGGGAATGGATGAGCCTCCTCTGCCAGTGCTGCAGCTACCAACACAGCAAGCAGTGGACAAAGTTGTGCATCATGTAGCTTCACGAATGACTAGGGAGACAAGAGTGGAAAGAAGACACCATCAGGAGTCCTCACAGGTCATTCTGTTCCCAAGCTCAGGTGAGCTTGTTTCCTGTCCAGTAGCTAAATGAAAAACAATAGTGTCTAACATGATGATATTTGGTAAGATTCTCTGCTCCTTGTGGCCTGGGTCAATGATGTGATGATTATGTATGAATTTATGCATACTATTTTTTGAAGTGGAATTCATACAATGACATTAATACACATATTCTAATGCACATTCTAAAAGCATTTTTGCACATTCTAAAAGCAAAGTGTTTTTTTGGGGGGGTAATGATAGTAGTAGTTTGCCATTATTATTGTTGTTTTTTCAGCTTCACTACTTATAAATAGTTGAAAAACATTTGAAAGTAAAATCAAAGTCATTTGTTGTGAAGCAAAAGTCTGATATGACAATGGTACCAGTGTGTCAAGGTCAAAGTCTCTTAAAATGTCGGATAATTTGACTTTTTTATGACAAGGCAAGGTTAGATTGTAAAATGTCATGTAGTGCAACCTTCCAAAAACCTAATGATATTTATGAATTAACGTTTTTTTTTTTTTATGAATTGTTCAAGAGTGCTATATCACATTTGAAATGTGGTAGGGAATATGTTATTATTTTGATGGTTACACCACATGGCATTTTTAGAGTCATTATTGTTGAAAAGTATTGTATAAAAGTGTTTCAAAACCATACGACACCAACATGAACTGAAAAAGTACACTTCTAACAACTTAACACGTGTCTTAAACTAGATGTTTAAAAGATTTAATTAATATATTTATTTTTTATCATGAACACTTGTCATTGACCCACCTAAATTTTGAATTATTAAATCATTTTTTAAAACAAAGAGGCTATTTTGACACATTAACATATAGTTTTAGTTGCTGTACATTCTGACCTTTCTTATTAACTTTCAGAGTCTACATGTAAAGACATGCCTGATAACTCTGAGGCTGCATCCAGTCACTTTACTTACTACTTTCAGCCCTCTCTGGACAGCCAGGACTCCATCATCACTTCTGCCAACTTCTGGTTCTATGCTGGAGAGGCCATTGTTTCTAGCAACATCTCGGCACCTCTTTTTATCCTCACTCCTTACCAGGAGCTGCTCCAAGCATCTGTAAGTCCAGTCAAACGCTGCACCGATGGCTGGACCACCTATAAGTTAGATCTCCATCTCCACATTACCATGGCTGTTGGCCCTTTCATGCTGCAGGTCCGTTGCTCATCCTGCAGTTGCTATGATTCAGAAGATAAAACACCCTTTCTGCACCTTCACACCCGTTCAAGTGGTCCCGACCGTTCACGCAGGGCGCCCAAAATCCCTTGGTCACCGTCTGCTATCGAAAAGCTCATGAGACCTGCTTCTGACGACACAGATTGCAAAAGAGAGCAGATAGAAATCTCCTTCGAGGACCTCGGATGGGACAATTGGATTGTTCATCCTAAAGCCTTCAATTTCTACTACTGCCATGGCAACTGCTCCAGTGCTGAGCGCACTACTACCCTACTTGGGATCAACCAGTGCTGCGCTCCTGCTCCAGAGAGCATGAAGTCACTCCGTTTCACCACCACCTCAAACGGGGGACATTCATTCAAGTACGAGACCCTGCCTAACATCATACCAGAAGAGTGCAACTGCATCTAACACTCTGCTGTGGCTTAGATTTAAGATTATCTGTAAAGTGTGGGAATGTTGTTGTTGTTTTTTTTCAAACACAAATCAGCTATTTTAAATTACCATGCGACCTCACACCAACAGCACACCACTAATGCGTGCCATTAAAATAGCTGTGTGATAGATAACTATCTAGTCTTGTGTTAACTTTAACTTTAGCAATTGCGAACTTCAGCAAGCCCCTCTTAAATGCCTGGGCTCACCATACCACAATCAACCCCCCATGAGGATCTGTTTTCACCTCACCGTTGCATACACATCTATTTCATTGTACTAAATTAAACAGCCATTTACAGAAAAGCATCTTAACCTTGTACACTAAGCTCTTTGAAAAACAATTCTAAAATACTTAAAAAATTGCACAACACCCAGATATCTATGAAAATAACCAACACCCGAAAGTCTACGAAAAAGAGACAAGTCATTATTATATAATCTTTGTCAACTTTTACCCTAATAACAATTGTTCACTTCTGCAGAAGTTAAAAATAATAATAATAAAAAAAAACACTATATAAAACACTACATATTTTTGTTGTAAGCTAGGCCATCATTCAAATGTTGTTGATGATAATAATAATGAATCTCAAAATTATGTTCAGAGGAATACATACAGTGTAATGTGTTAAATGCTGTTGATTATTTAGCAGATACTTTAAAACAAGCTACAAACTACATGAATAGTTCCAAAAAGCATTTTGGTTTGCTCAGAGGCACAGTGAAAAGGGATATCTGTACTACAATTTAAATACAGGACCTTTGGCTTACCCGGCCAGATTTTTAGCAGTTGTACCATCACACTCTTATAAGACTATAACATTCTGATTAAAATAAAAAGGTCAAATCCTGAAGGTAAGAAACAAATGACACATTTATTTTTAAAGGGGCATTAAACAATGTTGTATGTCACTGATATAACCATGGATTTGGATTCGAATGTCTAATATCAACATGGCAGCCACTGATAGAGGCATCCATTAAATACAGGTATTAACAGGTATTCCTATAGGCCACTGGCACAACTGGAGTCATTTACATAACATTTATTCATTATGTTTGTATGTAAAGGGACATACAAATGAGGGAAAACAAAAATCATTTATCAAACAATAATAATAATGAGCCTTCATCTCATATGAGTCTACATTTCAAACATTTTTTCTACTCATTTCATAAGATGTGCCAAATATATATACTTTACCAAAGACACAAATAGTGTGCGTCTATATGTCATTGCAAAATCTGAATTCCAGTTTCCCATAAATCCAATGTAAACCACAGATACCGTATGTTCCGTACTAAAAGTAATGCAGTAGCATGTTGCATAAATTATATACATTTTATTCATTCATTCATTATTATTTTACAGTAATACAGGACATGAAACCTTTTAATAAACAATTCAAGCAATTTCCAGGTTCTTTATGTTTTTTCAAAATCTGGTCAGATGTGTTGCAATAATTTCATTCAAAAGTTCTAAATGCAAAATCCTCAAAATGCATATCAACAAGAAAAAAAGAACACATTTATTGTGCCCTTGCTTCTAATTGAAAAAGGGTTTCCCTCAACCTACGATATTTACATATAGGACAATGTTCCAAAAATATTAGGCCACACAGGAAGACAGTACTCCAATCAAAAACCAACATAACATAAAACACAAGCACTTCTGTTTTTCGGACGAAGACACATCTTTCATTTCATTATAATAATCTGAACTCGATGGTCTGTGAATTTTGGCTAAATGCTTCAATTAATACTGATGTGCTAAAACTGATAATAATGAACAATACATATAAATATCTCCAACAACACAGGGAATGCGTCTTTGTTGTCATGCTGTTCTTTCAATATGAGCAAATATAATTTCTTTGAAAGGAAAGGTACTGTAGTGTGGATTTTAAGAGCTGGTGTTTCTCTAGTCTTTAAATTTGGCAGCTATGGTTTTAATACTCAAAGTAACACTTCTTCTGATATGCATTTAGAGGAGCACACAAAATCTTGTCAATAATTGCTCTCCATTATTTGTTTCTGAGCTTTGAGTTTATCCATTCAATGCCAGATGAACAGGAAAAACACACAAAATCATGTCAACGACTGCCCACCAAAATTTGCATCTCAGCCTGGAGTTGGTTTGTTTGATGGAAAGGCATTAGTCTCTTCAAGCATGACCCTCTTTAAAAACAGAAAAGGAAAACATATTAAATATTTATCAAATATTAAAAAACAAATGTGCACAAAAATCACATTAAAACATGGCAATTTATGCTGAGATGCACTTCAGATCTGATTGGAATTAATGATTTATATCTTATGAACAGAGTTTAAATAACTAAGTAACTTATTCACCAGCCAGTTTGGCTACTAAATTTTTAAACTTCTATCCATAACAAAAAATCATGCCTCAATAGATCATGTATGCCAGCACATGATTTCATGATTATAAAATTCCTATGAATTTTGCATCAGTATATTTACAGAAAATGTTTCTCACTGAAAGCTATAAGTTTGTCTGAAGTATTGCAATAAAGATGCCAGAGGCTGCTTTTGGTGTCTGCATGACAACACACAAAAGTCTTGGATATGCAGCATTTATTGGATGCCTAGTGAGTGAGAACACGCTGAAAACGTGTGGTCTCTGGTCTCTTCCTGAGTGTACCGGAGTGTTATGCCTTATTTTGTTACTGCTAGCAATAATAATAATGATGATATGCAAAGTGATAAGCTAAATGTGCGGTCTCATTAACAATCAATTTGTCAGAGAATTTCAGAAAAGGTCCACTGTCAATTTCAAACGAAGCCACTTTCTGTTCATCCGTTTTTTATTTTTTTATTTTGCATAAATCTAACTTGAATGCAAATGAAATCTACGTAGGGACATTTTTGGCCCTGACAAGAAACTCCCAAATGCGTGGATTCCTGTTGAAATGACTAGATTTCGTCCACAATTTTTTGCCGAGCAATGGTAAATGTGACCACCAATTTTACTTAATGGCCATAGTGTTACCCTCCTGTTGATTCCCCGGCATTATGGGTTGGCGGGTGTTAATTTCAAATTGTACTTATACAAATGTGATGTGAAAGAAGTGTAGCCCAAAACAAACCTTTTTCCTTAGAGCTGACATAGCCCTCCTGAGCTAGGTTGAGTCGGTTTTGCTCAACGGCAGCGCTGTTAGAGTCTGGACCTACATCCTCAGAGTGGTAGGCCTGTTCCAGATGTCGCTGGGCCATTTTCAGGTGTCTCCGTAGACGCTCTATATCACGACCAGTGCTGTCATCACCCAATGACTCCCGTCCCGACTCTCCCAGGACCTCAGCCTTAAGCTTGCTAGTGGAGTCCTTTTTCAGGACAGCCTGATATCTCGGGGGTGCACTAGCAGGGCGGTGACAGATAGTGGATGACCTGTGTATGGGAGGCCTCCGAGCCGATCGACTACGGAGAGTGTCCTTCACACCACCAATTGCCAGATGAAGGATTTCCAGCACAGTCAGCACCAGGCAGAGTATACTAACAACATACATGAGGACCAGGAAGATGGTCTTTTCAGTGGGACGTGAGACAAAGCAGTCCACGGTGTGTGGGCATGGGCTTCGGGTGCAAATGTAGGATGGCGCAACTTCAAAACCATACAAAACATACTGGCCAAAAAGGAAGGCCATCTCAAACGCAACACGAGAGATCAACTGTAGCACATACACCTTCATAAGACCATCTTTCTTGATGCGACGACGGCCGTCATGCTTCGTAGACGTAGCATTGGATGCAGCAGCAGACTTGGCTGCAGCTACCGCTTTACTATCCTTTTTAGAGGGCACAATCTCCTCCAAGATCATGGGAACTTCATCATCCATTTCGTCAGCCTCGTCATAGCCACGACTCAGTCCTCGATGAACCATAGAAAGTTTGTGCTTACATGGTCGGTATTCGTCATCAGTCATTCGAGCAATTTTGTTCATGGCAAAGCCGAGGTACATAATGGACGGTGTAGTGATCATAATGATTTGAAAAACCCAGAATCGGATGTGTGATAGAGGGGCAAATGCATCATAGCATACATTATTACAACCGGGTTGTGCAGTATTGCATATGAACTTGCCCTGTTCATCTTGATAGATGGTCTCACCGCCCACCACTGTCAGAACAATTCGGAAGATAATGAGGAGGCTAGTGTGAGCAAAGCTTTCCACAAAGTGGATGGTGGGAAGATCTCATCAGGCAGCTAGTCAAGAGTTCCAACTCATCTGGTGCACCAAAACAAGAAACCCTGATCTGCCGAAGAAAAAAACAAGAAAAAAAAAAAAAAAGGTATTGTGGGATAATAGAGGCATGCATATGGGACTCACAACTCACAATTAAAAAGGTTAAAGTGATTTCCTTTTTGAAATGTATGCAGTACCACGTGCATGTAATATAGTTGATGTTTACGCGTAACAATGTATATTATTATTTGGACATGTACATTCTTTTCTGTGATGATTGTGAAAGTCACCAGAAGGGTGTCAGTGTTCATACCACAAAACACACACACACACACACACTTGATACGCCCACAAACATCATTTACAGGCTATAACTTCTGTTTATCAGCATGTAATGGTGAACCCTCTTTATGGAAATCATGTTCAGCCCAAAGCATTTGCAATGAATTTCGAGGGGGGACGGTTTCAGTTCCAATTTCTGTTTATTTTTGGAAATGTAAGTGATTTCTATTGGTATTTTAATAACTAATAGTAATAGCCTACGAAAGCGATCCAATTCTGCACATAAATGTAGCGCAGTATGTAATAAAAATGTAGCCTGATATTTGTGTCAATGGTTAGCTGCGCAATCTCGGTTTTTCTGTGATTAGGGAAGGCATCTGTAAAGGCTTTTCAATCAACCATTTGACCAAATAGTTAAGTGACTGAGATGACTATTTCAGTAAAATTAATCACATTCAATTAACTAATTTAATGTAATGGCTTTTTTATGTGATATTTTATTTTATCACAATGGATTATTTCTTTTAAAATCATTAATGTAATGTTTTGTTCATATTGTCAGCAGATGCACCCATGTTTTTATACACAAAATGGAATAAAACATTGGTGCCAAAAAGTGACTTTAATAAATAAATAAAAAAGGGTAACTTTTTAAATAAAAAAAAAAACGATTTTTTTTCTAAATAAATGTTAAAATAGTGTTCAATAAGTATACTGTCATCCATGTGTGTACACATTTTTATTATAAACTATTGAAATCAGTACACAAAGTCAGATCAAACTATGGTAAAAATTGTTGTTTTGCCTTGGTTTAATCACTTAAGTCCTTCTTGTGTCATATATATTTTTGACAGTAATTTTGTTGCAACAAGACATGAAAATTAAAAAGATAATAATAATAATTAATTATTATAAAAAATAATATATTATTATGTTTTATAAATGAGGAAAATAACCTCAACATGAGAAAAATAATATGGTGTTTGTTACATCCTTTAATGGGAAATGTACTGAGTGGCGCATGCCTGCCAACATAAGCAATCCTCACCTGAGCTGGAGCGTCCAAAGGTAAAAAGGAAGGACAAGGCAAAGAGGTCACTACCGACTGAAACCAAGACTGCAGGTTCTGTGGGTTTAAGAGAAAGCTAGAAGAACTGTGTTGTGAACATCAACACATTTGCAATTCCCTCTCTGCTGACAGGTCCGCTTGTGGTACAGATAGACAACAGAAGACAACTGCGGTGGAAACACCACGTACCTACATTGGCCGACCAGTACTTTCTGACTTGACTGTCCCTATCATTCACATAATAAATATAATAAGACAGTCTACACAATGAAAATTTCAGGAACGACCATAATAACATCCCCAACAATTCAAGCTGAGTGGACATGATTGTGCCGAATATCAAACTTCAGTAAAGTTGAGTGTTGTCTTTTTAACAAAACCTTTAGGCTAGTAATGAATAACTAAAAAACACATAATACTATTATTATTGAATACATAAATACAACCCAAGATAGCTATATAATATATATATATATATAATAATATATATAATATATATAATATGTTTAATATTAAATATATTGCTCGTAAATTACCTCGACATTCTTTTTCCACAATCGATTTTATTCGAATTTTTAAAAATAATGTTTCAGCAAACTGAGCTGCATTAACGTTCTTTTAAGTTTATACGCGATACTTTGTATGAAAATGAAATATATCTGAATTCCTCAAAAGTCACCGTTGCTACGGTTAAATACACAGCACATTACACTTAAACAAGGAGAAACGAAAAAAAAAACAAACACAAAAAAAAACAGTAACATACCTTCGTCCAACAGGTGATTAGTACTCTTGTGCTCAGCTGTTAGACAATACCCATATGTTTGACCAAAACTCAGACGCTACCGTGTCACTTATCTCTCAGTTAACTTCCACTCCCTTTTTTTCACGCCCACACAGTTTGGAAGCCACACCACATGAGCATCCATCCTAAGCAGCGTTTTCACCTGTCTACACCCACATGTAAGGTATTTAAAAGTGAAACCTGAGCTCATTCGTTTCCTGGCAATAAATAAATATATAATCATTCCGTTTCCACTGTAAATATTGACTAGAAAATAAATATGAGTTATCATGATTGGGGCAAAATGTAGTATATAAGAATGCATTCGTTCTTGAGGAACACGAACTGAATTGGCCACGTCTCAAAGGAAGTCGAATTGGAATGACAGGAAAGAGGATTTATTAAATCGCTATATATGTGTAAATATATGTCATTTCCCCTATTAAAATCTAAGTTAATTTATTAAATATAATGAAATATAAAAACTAAAATAAATTTCAATAGATGGTGTGTCTGCGGATATCAGTACTGTTTGTAGTTGTTTGTCTAACCTAAAATACGTTTTTCTTGAAGAACATTCTTTTTCTAGTTACAAAATACACTTCTACTTCCTTTCATTCAAATTGTAATTTTGTATCTTCTTTGCTACCTCACTTCAAATTAAATTAAAATTGAATTGGAATTAAACAGGCATTCTCAGTTCTACAGGGCACACAACCTTGTCATATATCAGTATCCAAGAAAAGCAATCCCCAAAATATAACAGGGCCAAGCTGCAACTTAAATAGGCTACAATGTTCAAGAATTGTTCTCTTTCATTTCATTTCCTTAAACATTTCAGATGAGGCAACTCATTTACCCTCACAAACACAAAATATTGCTACTATGGGTTTGACATGTCTACGCAAGGTTTATAGGATGTTGCAGCAGCTGTCCAGTTGTATCTGTGTGTTTAATATAATGGTTTTGCCTGAGGAAGACCTTAGGGTTGAAACATTGTGATTTTAATAAACTTTGTTTTTTAGAGAGCAGTAAGTGGAAGTGTGCCAATTTTTGTTTATTGACTGTGAAGTGCTCCATGTGATCGAGCACTAAGATGTGTGCATAATACACTTTCTTTGTGTTTAATATATACATTTATTTCTTTACCATCAGCTCATAATAATGTTTGAGAAAAAAAAATACAGATTACTAATTTGACTGTATTCAATATAACTGTGAAGTTAATAATGTGGAGATTTCTAATGTCTTTTTTGTCATAAAACTTGGTAACACAATGCATAAAGTGATTTCACACTTCACAGTCAGCAAGCAAGAAAAGATCACAAGACTAATTGTTGCAACACTGCTAACATACAAAAAGAGAAAGTGAGAGAAAAGAAAAACATACACATCAACAATATCAGTAAAGAAAGAAAGAAAGTTTCATCATAACAGACTGAAAACTGGTAATGAATAGAGTGGAAATATTACTTTCTAATATATGTAAAAATGAATTGAAAAAAGTATAACCAACATATTTGTCATAGCAGCAAATACTCAACCTAGGAATTTTAATATATCACTTACGAAAAAGTGAGCTCATACTGAAGAAATATTTGGAGAATGAAAAAGAACAGAACAGAAATACAGCAGAAACTGAATGACTTGTTTTCACAGTGGAATAATTTGAAACTTACCAAAAACATAATTACTCATTCAATTATGTGCAACAATCATTCTTAGATCTATCTCTCCCTCTGCAATCTATTGGACATAATGAAAAGCTGTGCAATATTTAAAGAGTCTATTGTTTACAAAAATAAAAGTTATTATTATTCCCTACTGGAGATCAGTACAAAGATGAATAAATACACATGAAATACATTTTACAATTACTGACAATGTGCTTTCAACTTTGTTAACAATGTGTACTTATAAAACAAAGCCATTTCACTATTTTTCAAGCAATTATAAAGACATAAAAGTGCAGAACATCCGAGTGACAAATGACTTGGCACAAAACTGCAAATGTGGTTGTACTCAATTTTCTATTCATAGCTATGGTTTTAATACTCGAAGTAACACTTCTTCTGATATGCATTTAGAGGAGCACACAAAATCTTGTCAATAATGGCTCTCCATTATTTGTTTCTGAGCTTTGAGTTTATCCATTCAATGCCAGATGAACAGGAAAAACACACAAAATCTTGTCAACGACTGCCCACCAAAATTGGCATCTCAGCCTGGAGTTGGTTTGTTTGATGGAAAGGCATTAGTCTCTTCAAGCATGACCCTCTTTAAAAACAGAAAAGGAAAACATATTAAATATTTATCAAATATTAAAAAAACAAATGTGCACAAAAATTACATTAAAACATGGCAATTTATGCTGAGATGCACTTCAGATCTAATTGGAATTAATGATTTATATCTTATGAACAGAGTTTAAATAACTAAGATACTATTCTTCACCAGCCAGTTGGCTCTCTTACCATTTTAAACTTCTATCCATAACAAAAAATCATGCCCCAATAGATCATGTATGCCAGCACATGATTTCATGATGATAAAATTCCCATGAATTTTGCATCAGTATATTTACAGAAAATGTTTCTCACTGAAAGCTATAAGTTTGTCTGAAGTATTGCAATAAAGATGCCAGAGGGTGCTTTTGGTGTCTGCATGACAACACACAAAAGTCTTGGATATGCAGCATTTATTGGATGCCTAGTGAGTGAGAACACGCTGAAAACGTGGTCTCTGGTCTCTTCCTGAGTGTACCGGAGTGTTATGCCTTATTTTGTTACTGCTAGCAATAATAATAATGATGATATGCAAAGTGATAAGCTAAATGTGCGGTCTCATTAACAATCAATTTGTCAGAGAATTTCAGAAAAGGTCCACTGTCAATTTCAAACGAAGCCACTTTCTGTTCATCCGTTTTTGTTTTATTTATTTTGCATAAATCTAACTTGAACGCAAGTGAAATCTATGTAGGGAAATTTTTCGACCTGACGAGAAACTCCCAATTGCGTGGATTCCAGTTGAAACGATTAGATTTCGCCGACAATTTTTTGCCGAGCAATGGTAAATGTGACCACACTTTTCCTTAATGAGCTCATAGTGTTACCCGCCATGTTGATTTCCACCTGCATTTAGTGGGTTGGCGGGTCTTTTGTTTAATGTCAAAATAATACTTCCCTACAAATGTATTGTGAAAAAGAAGTGTTATTGCCCACAACAAACATTTTCACACTTCTAGAGCTGACAATCATCCCCTACGCAGCTAGGGTGAGCCTTGGTTTTTGTCATCAACGGAAGACGCTTTTGTTACCCCCCGCTAGTCTATTGGACACGCTGCTATGCCTGACAACCCCAGCCCTTTACATTCCCTCCACGAGTGGTAGGCTTAGGTTCTCACATGCGCCATGTGGCATTAGTACTGGTGTCTTCGCCCTAGCACTCTCTAGTATCACGACACACAGTTTTGTTGTCCATAATTCAAACCCGAGACCCCTTTCTTTCATCGACTTATCGTCCAGGACCCTCCCCTCAGACCTTCAAGTATGCTAGTGGATATCCTTTTCTTTAGTGACAGCTGAATCTCGGGGCAGTGCATCTAGCAGTTGCGGCCGCGTGACCAGATAGTGGCACGACAGGTCGTCATGGAAATTGCCGCCTCCGATGCCTTCCCCCCCCCCCTTTCCCCGATTCGATTTACCCGGAGAGGGTCCCCTGTTAACACCTCACCAAACTGTTGCCTAGTTATGAATGTGACTGCCCGCACTAGTCTATGCACCATTGCCGTCAGAGTTTATAATGACAAAAACATGGAGGATACAGGAATGCAGGTCTTTCAGCTGGGCGCCTGGAGATCCAAGCATTGTTCCATCACCCGGTGTCCGGTCGCCTTGGGCCATGGGTATCCTTGGGGGCCATAACTGCTAGGTTTGATGATTTGGCGCAACTTCAAAAACTACATAAATATCTATACCGGTCCAACAAAGCGAACCGGCACCATCATCAAAAGCTACTAACTGACGGCATTGATAACCCCTGTCCGCCCTATTTATCACTTCAATAACGTTACAAGCTGTGTGTATTGATGCAGACGCCCTTTACCCCCGCGGCCCCGTCAGCTTAGTTAGATTCGGCGCATGGACTGCGGAGCTGTAGACTTGGTCTGCAGCTTTACCGCTTTACTACCTTTTAGACTTTGGGACACCAATCTCCTCCAAGTATCACCCTGGAATCCTTCATCAAGGGCTCCGTCTCTAGCCACGCATCTCTGTCCTCGTATTGTGATAGACATAGAAAAGACAAGCCGTCTGTGTGCTTTCTCGTGGTCGGTTCTTCGAGCATAAGACATGTCGACATGAAGTTTGGAATGGTCACACAATGCCGTATGTTGTGGTATATATTTATAGGACTGGGTTTTGCACAGTTCCCCCTTTGTTTCCGTGTTGCTTTATCCATAATTCGCATGTCGAACATCAAAACTTCCCAGAATCGGATGTGTGATAGAGGGGCAAATGCATCATAGCATACATTATTACAACCGGGTTGTGCAGTATTGCATACAAACTTTTCCTGTTCATCTTGATAGATTTTCTCACCGCCCACCACTGTCAGAACAATTCGGAAGATAATGAGGAGTGTGAGCCAAATCTTTCCCACAAAAGTGGAATGGTGGGAGATCTCATCAAGCAAGCTAAGCTCCACACGTATTGATTTTTCAAATTCTATGGTTGTGCATCAACAATACAATATTAGGAAACTATGATTCTGCCAGTTACGAAACTTAATCATTACTAATGTAGTTGCGGTACTTATGATCGGAGGCATTGCATATGGGACTCACAACTTCACAATTAAAAAGGTTAAAGTGTTCTCCTTTTTGAAAATGTATGCAGTAACCAGTGCATGTAATTAATTGCATATGTTTAACTCTGTAACAATGTATATTATTATTTGACATTGTACTTCATTCTTTTCTGTGATTGTATTTGAAACTCTTCCGGTCTATCCTTTAGCATGTTTGTTGTGGCATATGTGTTCCTAGACACCACACAGCCACTTGATACGCTCCTTAATTATTACCATCCTTATCAGGCTAGTTTTACCAACTTCTCTTACAGTTTTCTAATTAGATATTCGGGAACCCTCTTTATGGAAATATGTTCAGCTCAAATTAGCATTGTCAATGAAGTTCGAGGGTGTGGACTGGTTTCGTTCCAATTCGTTATTTGGAACTTATGCTTTAAGATGAATTGCATAGGCATATTTTTATTCACCACAACTTTTAATAGCTATCCGTGTTATTTAATTTCGTTCCCGATCCCATATTTTTGATAGTTGTCCCAACGTTGTTTCTTTTCGTGCGCCAGTGATATTACTAATATTATACTTGTTAACGTCTGTTTGTTATTATTTGTGTCTTTTTTATTGTTGTTAGCCTGCGTTATGATATTCTTTGGTTTTTTGGTGATTAGGGATTTACGGCGCATGTCGTAAAAGGCTCTTTGTAGACAATCGCCCATCCGTGGTTTTCCCAAATTAGTTCACAAAGTGTGTTCATTTTCCCATGATGTTGCTTTAATATTTTTTTTCCTTTCTCTTTTGGATGTGTTACAAGCTCTGGTCTCGTGAATTAAAGAATATGCTGTAATTAGTGCAACGACTACGTCCTCAAGATGATGATTTTCTGGTATGACAACGTGAAAGAGTCAGCCACCCCTACTTTAAACAAGGCTCGTTTCTATTAATACACGTCCCCCAGAGCTCCGTCAATTATGTGGAAAATTATTTCGCCTCTATGCTTAGCCCACCATGTGTACATATGTAAAGAGATAGAAGGCGTAATGGATTCTCGGCTGTAGTAGTGTGGTGGCCGCTCGCCTGTCCCCCATTGTGTTTTGAAGGAGTCTGTGCTTGTCTTTCCTTCGTGTGATGAGTGTTGAAAATGCGAAATACGTGTTTGCGCCTGCACATTAAATGTAGGTTACATTATTTGATGCATCGGTCATGTCCTTTGGAGTTCTGTTCATCTCCCGTTCGCTGGTTGTTTGCGTGTATCGTGCAATAATAGCATACTCTAGTCTGCTGTTCGGCATCGTCCAGGGCATCGGCTTGTTTCATTCCAGTGGACGATTAGCGGTTGAGTCCAGCCCGGGCGTCGTCACCATGTGGTTTGTTTGCCGCCAAGACCCGAACGTTTGCTTTTCGTCTCTTCGTCGATTATGCCGCTCACTAGTTGCTCACCAGTCTTACGCGTTTTCCCCTTCCGGGTCTACTCACTTTTATCGACCCGGCCTCCTGCTCAATGCTTTTGGCCAGCATGTGGTGTGACGCTGTGTTTCTGTTGTTGAAAGTGATAACTATTTTCGTTTGGCTGCCATAAAATTGTGCGACACGAATTTAGATACATAACGGCGACTGCGACTTATAAAAGACCTTTAGTTTCTGGGCCAATCAGAGCAGACTGCGCTTGTCAAAGTTGTAGGTGTCGGCTCCTGTAGAAAACGTTATTTTTTAGCGTTAAAAGGAATATCCCCTCCATTTTTGGCTGTTTTGAGACGTTCAGCTTGGGCACTATTCCTTTTGATCCCCATCCCTCTGTATGCAAGTACCTAAGAGTAGCTGTGTCATAACTCCAGAAGTGTATATAGGAAATTTTAGCATTAACCTTTAATCGCTTATTTTATGAACTTACCCAGTGGCGGGTTTTCTCCCTCTTTTTTTCCTTCTGGTTCTATTCGTAGTTCAACTATTGATATTTGTAATGCAAATTTATAATAATTGAGTTGGGCATAAATAAAAAACACGTGGTTTTTATAAATTCCAATCTCTTAACTGTATTAATCATTTTTCCTTATTACAACCCATCCTCAGTTATCCTCCTTTCAGTTCCCGGCTAAGGCTATAGCCACAGTCCAATGCAGGTCTGCCATAGTAATGAGTTGACAATATCCCGACTGAGCACTCGCTTACGCCCGGTTGGGCCCACTTGGTATACCCACTCTGCGACCCAGGGCGCTTGTTCGTTAGATTTCATCCGTCGCTGCATTTTCTTTCGATACACTGTGGTATCATGCATTCTGTCTAAAAAATTTAATCTATCAAGGTTGGCATCACGCTGTATGGATTGCTTGAGATGTGTTTGTGAGTCTGATCTGTTCAAATAGAGTATATTCTCGTAGAAATGTGCAGAATGCTCATTCATCCCCTATTGCCTATCATTATTCACCCTGTGGGGTGTCCATCAGGGCATTCGATTCGGGTCCAGCTGGTGTCTTTCTCCTCTTATATATGCTCCAATTCGCCGCGTCTATGTTACTTTGAGATTACCCTCATTAATATTTGTCTCCACTAGAACTCTATACCGGCAGATGATACCCAGCTCTATTTACCATTAGACTATGGTAGTGATTCTGTTTCTCCCCTGCTAGCATGTTTAAAGGATATTAAAGAAAGGATGGACGAAAAGTTTCTTCAGTTAAATGAAAATAAGACAGAGGTTATTCTGTTTGGCTCTAAACCACAGATTGACAAATACAGTGATTTCTTGGGGCATCTTCAGTTAAAAAAACACTCCCATGTTAGAAATCTGGGGGTCATTTTTGATTCAGATCTGAAGTTTGACAATAATATATTCACTTTATTCGTTTTTTTGGTCAGTGCCAGCATTTTTCCATGCATTAATATGCACGACTTCGTCATATAGTTTACATGCCCATCCTAGTCTTATTCTTTTAGTTGGTTGGACGACCCGCCTATGCACCATCTTTATTTTCCCTATTTTATCTTTGATTACTGGCTAATTGCCGTCGTATGACGATTATATCTTTAACCCACGTCATCACTCGGAATGACTACAGATGTCCAATCTGTCCCGCAGTACTTCCATTGGTCCAATGGTTACTGGGGACACAACACAACCGACTCCCCCCCGTTGGAACTATTTTCACTGCCCTTCAAGACTCTTCGACCATGGCTGATCAAGAAATGATGTAAGGTTTTAATAGGTTCAAAGCCTGCATCTCGGACTTGACCCCATGTTAGCTATCAGCTACTGCTTTAATGATTTTTATTTATATCTACATTGATCTTGATAACTCAGCTCTGCAGCAGTTGTTATGACCATTCTGCTATCGTAATATTCGTTGCATTAATTACCTAAGGGATCTTGGGAGATCCCAGGTCCCCTTTTACCAGTTTAATACCTCTATAACTTTGGAACACACTACCTTAACGTAGTATGAGCTTCTTTTAAAAGCAAGCGTTTTTAAGCCCCCCATTCAATTTTTCTACGAACCTCTCAATTCGTTTTTCACAGGCTTACTCATAATTTGGTTCATTTGTATGTACCTCTTAAATGCTAGGGGTTGCAGTTTTTGTGATGTACCAGATTGTGACTACTTTTTACATTTATACAATTTCCCCCTTTTCGTTGTGATTATTACTCTTTCCAGGGAATGGATTTTAGATGTTGGTACATCTCATGTTTTCTATTTGTGCGTTGTTGTGCTTGTTGATTTTCAGCACCTTTGGTCACCATTGTGTGTTTTTATTGTGTGCTCTATAAATAACTTGACCTTTGACCTAATTTAATATAAGACTGTTCATCAATTATCATCAATATGGTTGCTTAAAAACATTTTTTAAATTGTAATGCTTTTGTTCATCATGTTCCATCCTGATCTCGTACCATGTTTTTATATCATCATTATCTGCGATAGTAAAAATTCAATTGGTGCCAAATAAGGACCATCTTAGAACTACAATCATATTATACTCAAATGGATTTTTTTTTTCTACAATCTAATTGTGTGTAAAGTGAGGGTCAAGATAGTGATACTGTTCATCATGTGTGACCACATTTTATTACTAAAAACACTATGCCCAATTCATGTACACACCAGTAGCATCATAATACTATTGGTATAATTTTGGTGGCCCTTGTGTAGATATGTCACTTAATTGTCTTCTTGTTCTCATATGTATATTTTTTGTGCCATGTCATGTTGTTGCAAAAAGATCATGCAAATATATGTAAAGTTTTCGTAATCACTAATAATAATCATTATAATTTATTATTCTATTTAGGACATAACTCCAAACATCGTAGTGAAAACCTTCAGTCATTCTGTTGTTTAGACTGTTAATGGAATGTACTGGTCATGCCTAATTCCCATTTTTCCCTCCCTCAGCAAATACTCATCCATGAGTGGAGCACTTTTAAATGAGTAAGGACAAGTCACTCCGTCAGGTCCACCCCCTACTGACCTGAACCTCAAGAATGAGTGTTCTGTGGTTACTGAGAAAGCCACATCGCAATGATATTACTGTGTTGTGAAAATACACATCAACCCAAAATCCGCACACCCCTATGCTGACAAGTTCCGCTTGGTTGGTACAGTATAGATCCCCACCAGAAGCTTACCACCCCATCCCTTGTGGTTTTCAATTAATGATATACCCAACCCTTATACCCCCTCACTGATTGACAGTAGTCTGTTGCTATTCGGTTTATCTCCCCTCAGCCCTTATCATTTTCCTACATACTACAATAACTAAGTGTACATGTATACACAATGACACAATTCCCCAGAAATGACCCATTCAGAATCATCCCCAAAATTCATTAGCTGAGTTTGGATCCTCTCATTTTTGGATTGTTGATTGGTGTTCTGCATATTCAATACTTCTGTCACAAAGCCTGCACTGTTGCACTCTTTTTGAACCACTAAAAACTGTAAGAAAGAAAGACAGTCCCTCACAGATAATGCGACAAGCACTTAATGAATCTAACTTTCTCTCCGACCCGCTCCTTTCTTTCCTACAAAGATTTGATTATTCGTATACAAAATCACATCAGTTCACAGCTAAACTGTAGCTGTACTACAATTTTTTTATAGTTTTTATACGCGATAACGTTGTATCCATGAAATTACTATTGAATTATCAACGTCATCATGTTCTGCTACCGGTAACCCAATACCAAGACCTATTATCTACTAAACAAGGTACAGAAACACCCAAACAACCACTAAACAATATTCAACCAAAAAAAACAGTCATTCATACCTTCTGTTCCACAGTGTGATTATCACTCTTTTGTGTCAGTCTGTTAGACATCCTACCCCCATACCTGCTCCCTTGATCTTCCCCAAATCCTCCCAGAGGCAACGTGCAAATATCTTTTCGTTAATTACTTCCATCTCACCCTTTTTTCATGACGGTTAATCACACAGTAGGCGAAGTCAACACACTCACCCTTTATGAGCACCAGCTCAGACGCAGTCGTTTTCCACCTGTCTACCACCACACCGTAAGCGTATTAAAGTGAACCTCTGGCTCAATTCATTTTCCCCCTACCCTCTGGCAATAAATAAATGATTTTAACTCTCTTCACGTTTCCCCTTGATCAATATTGATCATAGAACTTTATCATATGAGCCTACCGATGTTGGGGGCACACTGTTTTGTATATTATGTTATACTGCCCAGTCGTTCTGCGTGAACACAATACTGAAGGGGCCACGTCTCCAAGGAAGTCGATCTTGGATCCTGACAGGAATCTTGGGGATTATGACCCGCTCTATATTGTTTGTCATATTTTTATGTCAGCTTCTCCTATTCAAATTACGTTAAGTATTAAAATATATTGACTATATAAACTAATTTAATCTTCAATGGTGGTGTGTTCTGCGCGTACACACCTATCTTTGTAGTTGTGTCTTACACCCATAAATATACTGCTTTTCTGCCGAAGAGTATATTTATCTTTTATATTGTGTACAAAAACACTCCTTCCTTCCTTCATTTCCAATTGTTTG
>JADLZN010005563.1:0-200328 GCA_018155175.1 Sinocyclocheilus anophthalmus | reverse complement strand
GCGTCTGTTGATCTGAGGTGCTACAGCGATCTGTCACTTCACATTAAACAGCGGCAAAACGGCATTTATTGTAATACTGCAATACATTGGACAGAATTTGAAATCTAAGACTTTTTTTCATATTAAAAGTACCAACGCACAATGCTTATTGCGATATATTGGATGGGAAGTGCCCTTCAATGTTCCATTCATTAACTGAAAACTAGACTAATCGATTCTTGGGATTTAAGAATCGATATCGTTCTGTAAAAATGAGAATCGATTAATATCGAGATATCAATAGTTTTTACCCAGCCCTAATTGTTACAGCTATACATGTACTCCCGGGGTTTCACAGACAAGGCCTAAGCCTAGTCCCAGACTAAAATAAATTTCTGAGCTGTTTTAACTGAAAGAAACTTGCACTGACATACCTTAAAATATGTCAGTTCCATCGTTTTATCACAAGATGCATCAGTAATGTTTTCTTCTGGCACATTTATAAAAGTTACTTAAAAGTTTACTTTTCTTAAGCTTTTTTTTTTTTTTTTAGGATATTTTGCAGATTAATTCTATTTGTAAACTAAAGTAGGTTACATTTTTTATTAAAATAAGTCTTACAGTTGTCTTAAAGCTAAAAGGCTAAACTATTTCATGTTTAACTCAAACTGAAAGAATTAAAGAGTTTCATTTCTATGCATCAAGGTTCATAGGGATTTTATGAAGTAATTAACGATTCAATTAATTAAGTTACTTACTGAGTAATTAAGTTACTTTTTAGACAGAGTAATTAGAAAAGTAATTTAAATACAACATTGATAATGTAATTGGTAATTAGTAATTAATTACTTTTTTAAAGTAACTTACCCAACACTGGTAACCGGCCCACTTCACTCACTTGTTTTGCCCATAAAATAAATAAATTTGCTGCATGGTTTCGAGTGAATCTCTTTCTTGTCATTGGCTGCCTCGAACACATTACTTATGCTGCCGCTGAAACTGCAGCGCCTAGGTATTTTTAATATTAATTAATCGTCGCAACCTTCCCGATATGACTATCTCATTACGCCATACTTATTTATTGATTATATTGCTATATACAGTGGGGAGACGGACCAGTATTCAGACCCCCTTTAAATTTTTAAAAACGTCTTATGTTATATTGCAAGCATTTGCTCAAAATCATTTAATTATTTTTTTTTTTTTTTTCCTCTTAATGTACACACAGCCCCCATATTGACAGAACAACCACAGAATTGTTTGACATGTTGCAGTTTCTTAAAAAAGAACACTGAAATATCACCTGTGTCCTAAGTATTCAGACCCTTATTGCTCAGTGAGGGGTTATAGATGGAGGAAGCACCCTTTTTGATCTAATACACCATGAGTCTTTTTGGGAAAGATTGCACAAGTTTTTTTTCACACCTGGCTTTGGAATCCTCTGCCATTCCTCCTTGCGAGCCTCCCATTCTGCAGATTGGATGGTAACGTTGGTGGACAGGCATTTTAGTTCTAGTCCCAGATTCTCAATTTGGTTTAAGTCAGGGCTCTGGCTGGGTCATTCAAGAACGGTCACAGAGTTGTTGTGAAGCCACTCCTTCGTTATTTTAGCTGTGTGCTTAGGGTCATTGTCTTGTTGGAAGGTAAACCTTCGGCCCAGTCTGAGGTCCTGAGCACTCTGGAGAAGGTTTTCGTCCAGGATATCCCTGTACTTGGCCGCATTCCTCTTTCCCTTGATTGCAACCAGTCGTCCTGTCCATGCAGCTGAAATACACCCCCACAGCATGATGCTGCCACAACCATGTTTCACTGTTGGGACTGTATTGGACAGTTGATGAGCAGTGCCTGGTTTTCTCCAGACATATCGCTTAGAATTAAGGCCAAAAAGTTCTATCTTGGTCTCATCAGACCAGAGAATCTTATTTCTCACCATCTTGGAGTCCTCCATGTGGGCTTTCATGTGTCTTGCACTGAGGAGAGGCTTCCGTCGGGCCACTCTGCCATAAAACCCCGACTGGTGGAGGGCTGCAGTGATGGTTGACTTTCAATGTCAACTTTCTCCCATCTTCCGACTGCATCTCTGGATCTCAGCCACAGTGATCTTTGGGTTCTCTTTACCTCTCTCACCAAGGCTCTTCTCCTTCGATAGCTCAGTTTGGCCGGACGGCAGCTCTAGGAAGGGTTCTGGTCGTCCAAAACGTCTTCCATTTAAGGATTATGGGGCCACTGTGCTCTTAGGAACCTTAAGTTCAGCAGAAATTTTTTTGTAACCTTGGCCAGCTCTGTGCCTTGCCACAATTCTGTCTCTGAGCTCTTCAGGCAGTTCCTTTGACCTCAAGATTCTAATTTGCTCTGACATGCACTGTGAGCTGTAAGGTCTTACATAGACAGGTGTCTGGCTTTCCTATTCAAGTCCAATCAGTACAATCAAACACAGATGGACTCAAATGAAAGTGTAGAACCATCTCAAGGATGATCAGAAGAAATGGACCGCACCTGAGTTAAATATATGAGTGTCACAGCACAGGGTCTGAATACTTAGGTACCATGTGATATGTCAGTTTTTCTTTTGTAATAAATCTGCAAAAATGTCACCAATTCTGTGTTTTTTTCTGTCAATATGGGGTGCTGTTTACATTAATGAGGAAAAAAAAAAAACTTAAATGATTTTAGCAAATGGCTGCAATATTGTTAAGATTGAAAATTAAGGGTGTCTGAATACTTTCCGTACCCACTGTATAATGCACCCTTAATTAAAATAATATTATTAAAAAAATAAATGTGGGTGGCGGCTCTGCCGCCTAGTTCCTACTTAGCGAGGCAGACACACTGCTGTCTGTTTAAATCTAGATTAAAGACCCATCTCTTTAACCTGGCATACAAATAACAAATTATCACTTTTCTATAATTCAAATCTGTTAAAGGACTGTTAGGCTGCATTAATTAGGACAACCAGAACCGGGAACACTTCCCATAACACCGATGTACTCGTTACATCATTAGAAGAATGGCATCTACACTAATATTAGTTTGTTTCATTCTTATTCCGAGGTCACCGTAGCCACCCAAATCCAGTCCATATCCAGACCAGATGGTGGATCAGCACCTAGAGATGACCTCTTCAGCCCTGAATGTCAGTGGCGACCATGTCAACTAGATGAGCCCCACAGACAAATCCCCTGCGAAGACCTTGTCAACTAGATGGCCATCGGGAAAACCCCAAGGGAACCAGACAAGTCCTCTGTACAATCTGACCTGTGTTGCAGCCTAGAATTAAACCACACCATGTCGTTTTTTTCTGGCCAGAGGAGAACTGGCCCCCTGACTGAGCCTGGTTTCTCCCAAGGATTTTTTGCAATGGAGTTTTGGTTCCGTGCTACTTCGCTTTTGGGACGCGGGCCTTAATTTCTGGCATTATGTTTGGCTTGTTGGATACCTAGTGGAAGTGAGCTGAACTGGATGATGACATCACTGAATCATCAATGAAAAGTGAAAGTCGTGACATTTGCCAAAGTATGGTAACCCCCACTCAGAATGTTGTGCTCTGCTTTAACCTCTTTCAAATTCAACAACACCCGGCAGTATGACAGTGGAAGAGTGCACTGGTCAGTCACTTCACCCACCTACAATCCCTGCTGGTACCAAGACTCAAACCTGTGACCTTCAGGTTACAAGTCAGACTCTCTAACCATTAGGCCAAAACTGAATTGACCTTAACTGAAAAAATGACTGTTATTGTCTTCTTGCATTATTGACAAACTATTTTCCTGTTTGACACTGTAAAGCTGCTTTGACACAATCCGTATTGTGTAAAGCGCTATAGAAATAAAGGTGCCTTAACTTGATTTCAGGCAAATCTGTAGTACCAGGCAGTTTTAGCAATGCAGACTATTAAGTTTAACTGATCATCAATCACAACGCCAACATTCTGGGCTGTCCTGGAAGGTGTTATGGTTGGTGCCTAGCTGGATGGAGAAAGTTGTGGTGAAGTATTGGGTTGGCCGAAACCACAAGCAGTTCTGTCTTGGTGAGGTTGAGTTGAAGGTGATGGTCTTTCATCCAGCAAGAAATGACTGTCAGGCAGGCTGAGATGTGAGCAGCTATCATCAGATCATCAGGATGGAATGTTTTCTTGACAAACAATTACCACCAGGAGCCTAGAGATGAAAACCACATGTAGCAGAAGAAAGTATTGACAGTGGAAGAGAGCGCTGGTCATTCACTTCACCCACCTACAATCCCTGCCAGTACCAAGACTCAAATCTGAATGTCAGTGGCGATCATGTCAACTACATGAGCCCCACAGACAGATCCCCTACGAAGACCTTGTCAACTAGATGGCCATCGGGAAAACCCCAAGGGAACCAGACAAGTCCTCTGCACAATCTGACCTGTGTTGCAGCCTAGAATTAAACCACACCATGCTGGTTTCATCAGGCCAGAGGAGAACTACCCCCCCCCAACTGAGCCTGGTTTCTCCAAAGGTTTTATTCAATGGAGTTTTTGGTTCCATGCTACTGTCGCTTTTGGGACGCTTATTTCTGGCATTAGGTTTGCTGATTGGACATACACTATTGGAAGTGAGCTGAACTGGATGATGACATCACTGAATCATCAATGAAAAGTGAAAGTCGTGACATTTGCCAAGTATGGTAACCCACACTCAGAATTTGTGCTCTGCATTTGTGCTCTGCTCTGCCTGAGGCACCCCATTAGCTGGATATTGTGGCTTAGACACCTCATCCCTCCAAGACACCTTTTTAAATATAATTTGTAAAAGTTGTAGCATCTGTTTAGGATTATTGATGATCGTTGGGGCTTTATGTCTTAGAGACCCTTTTAGCCTTTTGACATTAGCATATAAATTACAGCCTGGCACCATTCTAACAGTTATATGGTTGCTAAAATTGCCAATGTTTTTCCCCCCTTATCACAATATTGCTAAACATACGATCACTCTCTGGTCTCTCCATCGGACTTCAAACACATTCCAAAGAGATGTAAATGACCCCCGGTGCCAGGCACCAACGGCCTGGCTGACCAGCGAACTACCCCATGCTCACAATACACATAACACACACACACATAAAGACATTTTCTTTATTTAGACTATAATTAATCAGTTACAAATGTATCTGGTTTATGCATGTGTTGTTTGTATGTTTCCCTATTATATTAGCCTAGTCACCACTCGTTATTTGTATTAGTTAAAAACTAAACACTGATATTCAGGTGTATGGATGTATCTCTGGTTTAATATCTTCTAGATGTTTCTTTCTTGGTATCAAAATGATCTGCTCTTTATTCCTCAAACAATGATGTACACTATGTGATTGTGAAATGCATCATACTATTTGTACTATATTTTGGGTAAAACTGCACCATCCATCCAGAACCGGCCATAAACATGTAAATGGGCCATAAAGTGAGACAAAGAAAACTTCTCCAGCTCAAAATTTTACACAGTAAAATCCTGAGTGTTAAATTAACACTGCTCGGAGCATATATGGTTCCACTCTACAAGAGTGTTAAAGTAACACTGAAGCAGTTAAAGTTAATGAGATAATGATGTGATTAATTATGTGCTGATTGAGCATAAGTGATGAACACCTGCTGTTAGCAAGCAGAATCACTGAAGAAAAGAGAAACACAAGAACTACAACTGACTTCAGCCACAGCCTGATGCCTGTTTCACACATACTCCATCTGCAGTGCGTGTGCGTTGTGTTATTCTTTTACACACCCATGTTAACGGATTAGAGCGTACATACTGCATGCGGTTGCGGTCCGTCAGTGCGTTCCAGGTGCGGTGCGTCTGCAGCAGTGCAGCGATCGTTTACGCACTGAGTCTATTTTTGCTGTGCTATACACGCTGAATTAAAGTGACATCGCATTGTTCGCGGTAAAAATGAACATGGATTGACACGGAAATTTAATAATTGCATGATATATGCCTAATTAAAATGTAATATGTTATATAGTTCCTAAATGTGAAAAAGAAAACTAAAAATATAGTCCCAAAAATGGCATAAGTACATTTGATATAAAAAAAAATTTCCCCCTCATGAAATACATTACATATATATTTGGAGGGAGAGGGGAGAGAGACTTGTATCTCAGCCGGCAATCACGTGACAGGCTTATTAACAGAAAAAGTGACATGGATGACACTCATCTCATTGTGGAGGTGGAAAAATACAAAATACTTTATGACCCACAGAATGTCTTGTACAAAGATATGAATGCCAAGGAAAAGGCATGGGAAGCAGTTTCCTCGGATGTTGGTGTCGATGGTAAGTTTTAAAATGTTTATTTTATGAAGTGACGTGTTTACATGTTGAAACTTGGTTCAGCAGATAAGCCTAGACTATAACATGATGCTATATATTTATTTTGTTTAAACTGGGAAAAAAGTTATTATCTCTGTAGGGCCTAATATGTTGTTCGTGAATACTACTATTTAGAAATTGTGTTCGTCGTGAGTGACACCTTCGTGCCATTCGCAGCTGTGTGTATTTACGTTTGCACATGAAATAGCCTGTATGTTACATTATTAGTTTTTTATTTATAATTAGTACGTCATTTATGAAGGGCAGAATTTGCAGAAAATATGTACATATAGATGCAAAACTGAAAAAGTTTGTTTTAATTGTATTATTATAATTATGACATCATTATAAAGTCCGAGTGTAGCCTAAATAGCAATGTGTAATTATACATCTTCAGTACATAACTTTATAATTGAAAATATAAAGTAAATATAAGTAAATATATTTAAAAATCCTGACTATATGAATGCATATCTGAATATATATTGTTTACATCTCAATGTTAATATGTAATTATTATTAGGCATAGCAATAGATAGACATACTTATTAACATGTTAAATTGTGTAGAAAATCTTGGTATTAACACTCAGTGGGTGTGTGGACCTTTTGTCACTACAGCCAGCCTTTTCTACATTACTGGAAAAATATAACTCGGTGTAGACAAGTGAAGTGCTCTTACAGCAATTAATAAAGAACACCATCTGAATCAATAAATGTTTACATGATGTATAAGACCAATAAAACAGTAAACTAGTGTACTCTTACATCAGCAAAAAAAGGAGTCGAGATGTGGTTACATTATTTATTTTTTAATTTATTTTCTCTTTCAAATATTTACTAAAGTGTTATTGTTTTTATTTATTTTTTCACCAAAAAAGTTAACTATTTACAATTCAAATTGTCCTCTGCATTCAATACAGTTGTACTTTCACATCGGTAGAGAAGGTTCACAGATAGTCTTAGATCATCTGTTCTTGCCAGGACACTCTGCCTTCTGGGGAGTTGAAAAATTTACAAAGTCTCTCCCGTACATAGGCTTCCCTGCATCCCCCATTGCCACCCATATGTCTCACATGTGGTAGCACTTCCCCTCTTTCTTCTGCCTCATCCAGCCACTTTTGGTTCTCGGAAGGATTCAGAAGGTAATTGTGGAGTATGCAGGTAGCAGTGACCACAGAATCAGCATTTGACGGCATCACATTCATCTTTGTGTGGAGTACCCTCCACCTGGATGACAAATTCCAAAGGCACACTCGATATCCATCCGTGCCCGAGATAGTCTGTAGTTGAAAATGCGTCGCCATTGTGGAATTTGTTTTCCAGGAAATGGCCTCATTAAATTTATTTTCAGGGGAAATGCCGCATCTCCCACCATGGTGTACGGCATTGGGCCTTGCGCCCCAGACCCTGGCAAAGGGCAGTCTGCCGGCACAGACAACTTTTGGTCCTCCATTGCTCGTCCAAGTACTGAACCACTGTAGACTCCTCCATCGCTTGATCTTCCAAAGTCTCCCACTTGTAGAAAAGTGAATCGGTATTCAGCATCAGCCAATCCTAGGAGTACAATTGAGAATGTCCCCTTGTAATTAAAGTAAAAGCTCCCTGAATGTGCCGGTGAAACAATGGTTGCATGTTTTCCATCGATTGCACCTATGCAATTTGGAAAATTCAATTTATCCCAAAATTTGGAAGCAATATTTTTCCACATTTCCTCAGTTGGTTTTGGGAACTGTGAGGCCATCATTTGCCGCTCAATTGCACTGCATGTCATGTGCACAGATTCAGCCACGGTGCTTATCCCGAGCCTATATAGGAATGCTAGGCTGCTGAAACTCTCCCCTGTGCCAAGGAATCTGTTAACAAAAGAAACAACAATGTATTACAATATATATGCTATTTTTTCAGTGAATGAATGCAAGCGGAGATGGAGAGTCCTAAGATATGGCTTTGTAAGGTGTAAAAAGCAAAAGAAAATGCCTAGTGGTTCTGCTGGTGGCACTCTGAAGGAGTGGAAATATGAACGAGTGATGTCTTTCCTTTTGCCACATATGCAGGTCAGAAGGTTAGTATCTTGCTAATGTTGACATTATAACCTACTAATTAGGTATGGGAAACATTTAATTTTGTTGAAATATTTTATAACTTTACGCTTTAAAAAAGCAAAGCTAATTTTGTATTACTTTAAATTGTAAATGTACAATAATAACACCTGCTATTATTTTAGTTCAAAAACCACTTTGAGGCTGGAAGATGAACCAGTTGATATGACTGTGGCTAAGGAGGATGTGGATCCTGACATATGCCAGCTAAGCAGATCATACAGTCCCTTTACTGTTACACAAAGGCCTGCAACACCTGCACTGGAAAGTCAAATATCTACAACCCCCACACTACCCACAACCACCTCTACTCCTCCATTATCAACCCAAATACCTGACACCCCCGCCCTACATCTCAGAGTACAGTCAATAAGGAATGACGCTCGACAGAGACAAAAAAGGAGAAGAGTTGAATCACCAAGTCCAATAGAACAACAGCTTCTGGAAATTATCACTCAACCAACAACTACAGCTCCACCACATGTACCAAGATGGGGAGGATGAAATGTACTACTTTGCCCTCAGTTTAGTGCCTAAACTAAGCAGGCTTCATCCGAGGAACCAAAGTAGGGCACACATCCATATCCTAATCTACCTTGCAAATTTGGAGTTAGAGGAGGTCAATCAGCGACATCAAGCCACACAAGCCAGCCCTGTGTTCTCACATACCCAACCAACAGGATTTCAGCCAATCCACCCCACCACATCCAGCCATGAAGTCCAGACCCATCACCCACACCATTTGACACCCTACCATCAGCATGGAGCTGAACATGACTCCCCTCCTGTTTATCATCACTTACCTTAGTTCTGCAAACTTCTTGTACACTACACAATTTTTTGTGTTTACTGTTAAGGTTTATTGTGAATTTTTAATAGGTTTGCGTAATTTTATTTATGCCAATAAGTAATTGCTTTGATATTCTTTTCAAGGTCTACAGTGTTGCTATTAATTCCTACTACACAAGTTTACCTTCTGCATGACTGAGTTAAACTGTTTGGATAGTACACTTCATAAAAATATTTGTGTATATACAGTGGGTACGGAAAGTATTCAGACCCCCTTAAATTTTTCACTCTTTGTTATATTGCAGCCATTTGTTAAAATCATTTAAGTTAATTTTTTTTCCTTATTAATGTACACACAGCACCCCATATTGTAAGAAAAACACAGAATTGTTGACATTTTTTTGCAGAGTATTAAAAAGAAAAAACTGAAATATCACTTGGTCCTAAGTATCCAGACCCTTTGCTGTGACACTCATACATTTAACTCAGGTGCCGTCCATTTCTTCTGATCATCCTTGAGATTGTTCTACACCTTCATTTGAGTCCTGCTGTGTTTGATTATACTGATTGGACTTTATTAATAAAGCCACACACCTGTCTATATAAGATTTTACAGCTCACAGTGCATGTCAGAGCGAATGAGAATAATGAGGTCAAAGGAACTGCCTGAATAGCTCAGAGACAGAATTGTGGCAAGGAACAGATTTGGCCAAGGTTACAAAAAATTCTGCTGCACTTAAGGTCCTAAGAGCACAGTGGCCTCCATAATCTTAAATTTAAAGACGTTTGTGATGACCAGAACCCTTCCTAGAGCTGGCCGTACGGCAAAACTGAGCTATCGGGGGAGAAGAGCTTTGGTGAGAGAGGTAAAGAAGAATCCAAAGATCACTGTGGCTGTGCTCCAGAGATGCAGTTGGGAGATGGGAGTAAGTTGTAGAAAGTCAACCATCACTGAAGCCTTCCACCAGTCGGGGCTTTATGGCAGATTGGCCCGACGGAAGCCTCTCCTCAGTTGCAAGACACATGAAAGCCCGCATGGATTGTGCTAAAAAACACCTGAAGGACTCCAAGATGGGGAGAAATAAGATTCTCTGTCTGATGAGACCAAGATAGAACTTTAATTCTAAGCGGTATGTGTGGAGAAAAACAGGCACTGCTCATCACCTGTCCAATACAGCCCCAACAGTGAAGCATGGTGGGGCAAGCACTGCTGTGTGGGTTTTTTTTTTTTTTTCCAGCTGCAGGGACGAGTACGACTGTTTTCAATCCGAGGGAAAGATGAATGAACGGGGTTCGGCCCAGTACAGGGATATCCTGGACGAAAACCTTCTCCTGAGTGCTCAGGACCTCAGACTGGGCCCGAAGGTTTACCTTCCAACAAGACAATGACCCTAACAGCTAAAATAACGAAGGAGTGGCTTCACAACAACTCTGTGATTGTTCTTGAATGGCCCAGCCAGAGCCTGACTTAAACCCAATTGAGCATCTCTGGAGATACCTAAAAATGGCTGTCCACCAACGTTTTCCATCCAACCTGACAGAACTGGAGAGTATCTGCAAGGAGAAATGGCAGAGGATCCCCAAATCCAGGTGTGAAAAACTTGTTGCATCTTTCCCAAAAGACTCATGGCTTGTATTATATCAAAATGTGCTTCTACTAAATACTGAGCAAAGAAAGGGTCTGAATACTTAAGACCATGTGATATTTCAGTTTTTCTTTTTAAATAAATCTGCAAAAATGTCAACAATTTCTGTGTTTTTCTGTCAATATGGGTTGTTGTGTGTACATTAATGAGGAAAAACAATGAACTTAAATGATTTTAGCAAATTGCTGCAATATAACAAAGAGTGAAAAATTTAAGGGGTCTGAATACTTTCCGTACCCACTGTATATATAATATATTATATATATATAATATATATTCATACATACATATCAAAAATACATGTTTGTTATATGTACACTGGTTGAAGATGTTAAAGTTTAGAATTATAATTAAAAAGTTAATAAAAAATATATATAAAAAGCATCATATTCGGTCCTTACACTCAGTGTAACAGCAAGCTCTGCTTGGGTTCGCTGGACCATCGATAAGTTGTTGTTTGCTTTGTGATGTCTGCTCCAACCAGAGCAAGAACTTGATCCATTTGCTCAGCAGATATTCTAAAGTATTTCAGGTGCCGGTCACTGTCAAGTCGAAGTTCGGACACAAGGTGGTAATATGCTCCAAGTTGTCTTCTACGCTGATTAAGTGGATGAACCCACACTCGTCTTGTCCTTCTCTTTAATCTCCCTAGCAACATATAGAAAGTGACCGCCTTTCTCCTGTCAACAACATGCACTACATGCAAAATAAAGAGAGTAATAATGATAATATAGCTTTTTCAATAAATTTGAAAACATATACATTTACAATACACAGAATGGGAAACTACGTACCCATTATTGTATTTATTTCACGGATCTAACGGCCGTCAGTACCGTACTACAAACGTGTCCTGTGTGAAAGCACAATAGCCTCTTCCTGCTACTGCAATGCAGACGTACCGCATACGCAACACACATGCACTGCAAAAGACGGAATATATGTGAAACAGGCATTAGATGAAATCAACTGAAATAAAAGACATTAAATCTCTCAAGATTTCAGTAGAAGATAATTAAACAACTCCACAAACAGCATCACCAGATTCACACATTACTAACCAGTTTGACTTTTTTGTCATGCATCTAAAAATTTCTTATTAAGAATTAACAGAGTTTTAGATGTTAATGTTTATTGAAAATAATAAAATTTGAAGTCACCATTGTGGAAATAAGTGTTTGTTTTAGTTGGGCTCTTGATCCTTGACTTTTTAACGTCAGTTTTTCTTTGGTTGTTGTAACCGTGTTTATGAAACATATTTGTTAGAGCAAGAAAAATAAAGCAAAAATGTGATCAGGTAACATTGACCATTTTTGATAATGATGTAGTTGTCATGTATAGCCTGATTCACTGATGTCATCAGTGGTGATGTGTAATTTAGTTTATGTTATTGATCATGATGGCATTTCAAAGAAACAATAAATAACTTTAAAAACACTTTGCACACCAGTTGAGAACATCTATACTGTTTAGACATGCAGACATCAAGAATTAGCATATGAATCTCAACAATGGTGACGATCATCAGACAGATTCATGTTGCATTGCATTCTGGGTGCACCAATCATAACTCATCCATGGCTCCCAGCATGCATTGCGACATGAATAAATTATGCCGCTGCATTGTCTTAGTATTTTCTTTTCTTCGATATAAAACAAAAATCTTTTATTTTTGTTGTGACTTTTTACTGCCTTGTTTTGTAACGTTCAAAAATCATATAAAAATTATCAGAATATTGTGTCTCAATTTCTGAGATTCACATGCTGAATCTTCATGTCTATGAGTGCCAGAATTGAAACCTCTTTATGAATCATATTTTTAAAAGTGGTTTATAAAGTTTTCTCACATTGTCACCTCATATCGTAGAACTGCAATAATATAGAAGTCATAAAAACTACAGATTTAGATAAAATGCAATCAAAGACTCAGACAAATAAAATTATTTTCTCATAAGTTCCTTGCCATCACATATGTGCTTTATAAACACAATTATAACAACCAAAGAGAGAATCACGAAAAAAAGTCAAGGGTCAAGAGGCAACTAAAGCAAACACTATTCACAAAAACGGTAAGTTGAAAAAAAAAAATCTAAACATTAATTCTCAATAAAGAATTTCTGTTTTAGATACTCCAGAAATAAAGTGTAACTCGTTAGTAATGTGTGAAGCTGGTGATGCTGTTTGTGGAGTTGTTTAATTATCTTCTACTGAAATCTTGAGAGATTTAATGTCTTTTATTTCAGTTGATTTAATCTAAGGCTGTGGCTGAAGTCAGTTGTAGTTCTTGTGTTTCTCTTTTCTTCAGTGATTCTGCTTGTTAACAGCAGCTGTTCATCACTAATGCACAATCAGCACTTAATTAACCACTTAATTATCTCATTAACTTTAACACTGCTTCAGTGTTACTTTAACACTCTTTTAGAGTGGGACCATATATGCTCCGAGTGTTAATTTAACACTCAGGATTTGACTGTGCACGCCTGGTATTGGCCATTCCACCCAAAAGGTGGGTATGGCTAGGAACTATCAAAAGTCCCTAACTCGGACTAGTCGTGGCTCAAAACCCTTCTTCTTGAGATGAACACTCTCCAAGACTCTCCTCTTGAGTTTGATTTTTGTCAAACGGTTTGTTTTCTTAAAGTACCTTTGTCGATTCGCTGCAGACTTTCCTATCTTCAGAAGAGCCAGAGGAAAACCTCCGGCTCACTCCTAAAGAACTCATCAAGAACCTCTGTGTCTACCGCATCAGGATTCTTGTTCAGCAACAAAGCCAATGCATGTAACTGTTTACAACTATTTAGATGCATGTTTAAGTTTGAGTCCCTTTTTAAGGTGATTTTTGATTCTCATTAGGTTATGGTTAATTGATGTGAAATACTGCCATTCTTTTGTTCTTCTCTCTCTTTCCTTACTTTCTTTCATTCTGTATATATGTGTTTTGCTTAGTTTAGTTGTACGTTAGCTATAGCTTAATTTATTAAATCCCTTATATTCACAATTGATTGTCTCTGAATTGTGAGCAGCACACAGAGTCAGTGGCTACGTTTACATGCACAATTTTTGGTTCAATCGGACTGAATTCATTCCGATTGATGAATGATTAATGACTTTAAATAAAGTGATTGGGTTGATGTGCGTGTTTATGTCACAAGCTTCAAATCGGAATTTATTTTTTTTAACATGCGCACAATGCACAACTATAGAGTTTCTCACTGTTAATGCACATAACCACTCTCCTACACGGCTTCTTTATTTGTTTTTAACAGCAGAATTAATATTTATTAATTTATGGATAAATATACATTAAACCACTGTGCCGTGCTGCTCATATTTATCATGCAGTAAAAATGCCCCTCCCCGCGCCCAAAATGGGTTGCCTGTGGATGAGAATCCAAAACGAGGACTGGTGGGAGGTTGTCCTGCTCCACTTCACAGTTGTAATGACAGGACACGCATTTATACACTTTATTCAAAAGGAAGAACCGCTCGTTCTGCGCGTCATACTTCATTACGCTATTTCTGCGCCATTGCACACGCGCAGTCCTTTCATTTTCGGGGTTCAATCCGATTGAGTGTTTACATGCACTCTCAATTGTATTAGAAAAGGAATAAACCACCCCCTTCAATCCGATCGAAATTTCATTCCGATCGAGCTCAATCGGATCGATTAAGGTGTTTACATTGTATCCAGATCAGATGGTCACCGCAGTCACCCGGATCCAGTACGTATCCAGACCAGATGGTGGATCAGCACCTAGAGAAGACCTCTACAGCCCTGAAAGTCAGCAGAGACCAGGACAACTAGACAACTAGATGAGCCCCAGATACAGATCCCCAGTAAAGACCTACATTCACAAATCTGGGTTTTATATTAGACAGCAATTTGTCTTTTGAAAATCATATTTCCATTGTTACAAAAACAGCATTCTTCCATCCTAGAAACATTGCCAAGCTACGAAACGTTACCTGTTTCTGATGCTGAAAAGCTAGTTCATTCATTCATGACCTCTAGACTGGACTATTGTAATGCACTGCTAGGTGGTTGTCCTGCATCTTCAATAAACAAGCTACAGGTAGTCAATGCAAACAACAAACCAGTTAAACACCAACACCGTTTCCAGGAATGCGACGACATCACAAGTGAACATATGATCGTCTACTGAAAGAAAGTGAAAGGACACTCAAAGCAACCAGGTCCAGACAAGGACCTCAACGACCAAACAGATACCCTAGCCAAAGCAGGTGCACTACACGGTGAGTTATGGTCTCCACCAACCCACCCACCCTTAATGTGGCAGCCATAACCCGCAGCAAACAAACTCATCCCACCACAATACCCACCTCACAGCCACTTGCGCTGGCTCCTCAAATCTCCACGAATGATATTGCTGACATGCAAGCCTCTGACTCCTCAATACAGACTGTTCTTCAAAGGGGGGTCATACTGATGTATGTCCACGACACACCACGTGTGGGACACCACGGCACAAGAGCCACTTATGAGACACACAAAACAAGTGGCATACTGACCCGGCATGCATGGCAGAGTATGTGAAAAGGAAAAAAAAGGGGGAAAAAAAGATGCCTTGTTTGCAGCCAATTCCAACAGGCGAACCCAAACCACAGAGCCCCACTGCAGCGCAGAGGAGTCACATTTCCTTGGTCAGATCTCCAAATTGACTGGGTCAGACCCTTACACAGGTCAACAAGAGACACACCGTTCCTCACAGTTGTGTGCCAGTTCACCAAGTGGGTAGAGTGCCTCCCAGCCCCCAACAATACTACCCAAACTACAGCATACCTCCTGATGAATCACATCTTCTTCAGGTTTGGGCTACCATTGAGAGTCAATGCAGACAGAGGCACCCATTTCACAGCTGAGATCATGCAGCAAATTTGGAAACTCCTGGAAGTACAATCACAACTGCACATCAGTCACCATCCAATCTCTTTGGGCCAAGTGGAACGAACGAATCAGACTGTGGTCAACATGCTAAGAAAATATGTGTCTGCTAACCAAAAGGACTGGGATGTAAAACTTCCCCTGGTGCTCATGGCCATCAGAGCAACTCCACATGAGTCAACAGGTGTGCCTCCCTTTGAACTAATGACAGCCAGGAGACTCCAACCTTGTCACCGCCTACACCACTCACCAATACCTTGAACTACACCGACATTTGAGAGCCCCATTTGCTTTTGCCCAACAACGACTCCAAAACAGTGCAGAAGGCCAGAAAGCATACTATATACAATACAGTAATAAAATATAGAGAAAAAGAAAAAAATGTCAGTAGACAGAATTGTGAATGTGCATATGTGCTATTTACAGATGTACAGTCCTGAGGTGTGTTGTGTTGTTCAGGTGGGATATGGCCTGCGGGAAAAACTTGGGTGTATTCCAGAAAGCACGGTTTACTTACCATTAGCTAAACCCTGAACTTTCGGTGGATTATCCCCAAACTTTGCTTACTCGAGGTATGTGGTTCCAAAAACGCGTCCGGGAGTATGTTCCTGGTTAAGACTCAAGACATTCTCAACAGAGCGACGAATCGACGAGTCACTATGGAAACAGACGCTAAGAAAAAGGGCGCCATGCTGTTTCTTTCTTTCTTTTGTTCAATGGTCGTTTATATGCTTAGTGCTTATCACCACCTAATCGATGGTTGTGCAATAATTTTTGTTTTTTCCCGTTTAATCTTTAATCCTTGAGAATATGAATTATATTGTTTGTTTGATGCTAATTATATATTAAGTCATATCAGATATGTATTTTGATTTAGACATTATAGAAAATCCCGATTCATGTGTGAGATGATAATATAAAATGTAATAAATAAATATATATACAACATTACCTTTCATAGTTTTTTAATTTTGAGATAACTGGTATATGCCAAGAAAATAAATATAAACCATATTAGAATAATATCTTCCTTATTACTTTCTATTAAGCGCTTCATCACTTATATCATACAAAAAAAAAAAAAAAACAAAAACAATAATATTATATATATATAGTAGGCTAATTACATATTGTAACTCTTTTATATAATTTTGCGCTATCGTCACTCCCACTGACAGGCTCGTCCAGTAGATCACGCGTGCGCTGAAGTGAACTAACCCTGGAACATAACCTGCTCTGGAGCAAGTTATCTTCAGGGAGCAAGTTGCTATGGTTACTTACATACCCTGAAAGTTACCTCCGATTTTGGAATGGAAAGTTGAGGTTATCCACTCGCTTATCCTCAAACATACCTGGGTATGTCACATAACCTGCTTTTTGGAATACCCCCGTTCTCGTGTCTGGTTGTTTTGGCGCTCTGCTGCGCTGACCAGAGGGCAAAGAGGGAGTGTGCTGGGTGTGGGGTCCAGAGTGATTTTACCAGCCCCTTTCCTCACTCTGGAAGTGTAAAGACCCTGGAGGTTGGGCAGTGGGGCACCAATTCATCCTCTCAGCTACCAAATCTGATCTCAGAAGACTACAGAGGATAGTCCAGACTGCTGAGAGAATCATCGGTGCATCCCTTCCCACTTTGCAAGAGCTGTACATATCCAGAGTGATTAAAAGGCCTGGTAAAATCACTCTGGACCCCACAAACCCAGCCCACTCTCTCTTTGAACTGTTACCCTCTGGCAGGCACTACAGAGCACCAGAACAGCCAGACACAAGAACAGTTTCTTCCCCCAGGCCCTCGACTTCGTTAAATGCCCCCACTGTGTGGGTTGATTCACAACACCATTATTTTTCCCGCTGGCACACCATACCTCTTATTCCATTTTAAATCACATTCTTGCATTTGTACAAACAAAAGGACAATATATGTCATGTTGTGTTAATATGCCTGTCGATATATACAGTGCTTAACAAATGTATTAGACCACCACCTCCCAGTGTAAGGTTTGTGCCACAGCTGCCCTAAACTAACAGTATTGGTGATTACCAAAATAATTTTTATGTTTCTGTAATGGTTAATCCACCAGTATGTGTAATCTCTTTAGTCACAGTAGTATTTGTAATGCTAAAATATAATTATGGTTAACAATGAATTTAAAACGGTGGTCAATTTCACATTTGCATAGGCCTATAAAAAATATAATACATAATACACATAGCATAAATGTGCAAAGTTATGATCATTACTCATTTTACAGTGTGAAAAATATAGTCAAGTACACACTGGTAATATGCTTTTCTACAGTGGTAAACACCACAGTTTAATGCAAATAAAAAGTTAAACTGAGGAAGAAATGCTCCTTACATAAGCTTAAACTTTTACACTTTTACATTGAGGAAAGAAAGATTACACGAGACGACTGTAAAATGATGGTTACCAAGCGATGCATGAGGTGTACAAACAAATATGGCAAATGCAGAAAACTAAACCCAGAACCATTCAACTACATCCAGAAAACATGTAAACACTACCATCACTTACTAGGGAGATATTTGGTCCCACTTTTGTTTACACTTACATAAAGTAAAAATACTTAATCTAGAATTTTTTTGCCCTTTCATGTAATAAGATATGGACAATTGCTTGTGTTTCACAAATTGAATCTTTTATGAGATCCTAGTGTAAAACTAATAACAGAAACCAGCTACACAGGAATAGGTAATTGTGACATTAGATTATTAATAAATTTTTATAGCAATCTGACATTCAGAGAGCCTAACTTCTACCCTGTTCAAATACTGTATTATAACAATAATAATAAAAAAAAACCTCTGAAAGCAAATAGCCAATCAAATTTTTTAAATATGAATGTTGAAGGCAATGAAATGAACAAAAGGAACAAGGAGAATACACAGGCACTGAGAAAGCTGTTGTACATCATTAAAATAAAGTTCAAAAGTACAGAACATGTGACTGCCATGAGCAGACTCCGAACATGACCACATCACTAGGACAAACAAATGTAGGACATGAATGAGAGCTCAATTAGCATTTTTATTTGTCTTTATCAGATTCTGTTATTTCCTCTTTCGATGACGCCTCTTCTGGTGAAGACTCTTCGTATCTGCAGGAGACACAAGAATTAAGTTAAGCGTGATTGGGAAGGCAATCAATTTGAATAAATATGGATAAAAATAGAGAAAGGTGCCGGGCTGCTCTGTCCCTATATTTCATGTGATTTGTGCCTTTTTGATAAATGAATGTCTGCTGCAGTGGACACGAGTGATAGGTGTACACTGATGACAAGGAAACCCATGAGGCAGGACAGGAAACAAACTGTCATGGCAACTTTTACAACTTCTTGATGGCTAAGTTCAGTGCTCACTGAAGACCGAACTAGAGGTAAATGGATGGAATGCGGTCTTACATTGCTGTCATTTTATACAGGTGAGAAACCACTCGAGGCAGTGCATAATCTCATGACGCAATAAGAGAGGCCAATAGGAGCATAACAAAATGAAGCTCATGGAGGTACTGTACTTTAAATGACCCTGAATTGTGTGAGGATGTTGAGAGGAAAAGATCAGGAAAGTTCAGTTAAATTATCAAGGGCGATACCTGCACAGTAATGGAAAAGAAGAATTCAGTCGTTACATGTCGGAGGGTGTGTGCCGGCGACGGCGGGGGCTCGACAGGCCAAAACTCTGCATGGAGTTAGCCAGACTAGCGGGAGAGCCAGACACAGTGGGGAAATGAGTGAGCCGCGGCGTGTGGGGCAAAACCTCGTCTGACGACTCATAGCTGTATGCCAGAGGACAAAACACAGGAAGGGAGATGATAGAGTGAAGAAAGAAAAAGAAAAAGGGAGGAGAAGAAGGTAACATGAACAACAAAGCACAGAGAAGAAAAGGTCTGTAAGATGGAAGCAGCTCACTCCTTTAAGAAATAAGAAGTGGAGAAAACATGTTCCAAAACCTAGTGAGCTGCCTTGCTGTCCACCGCCTACATAGGCTGCTACCTTCTGAGACAGCATCACAAATGAAAAGAACCAATGACATTAGCACACAAAGAAAAATTTTGGGAAAATGTTGAATTTTATATTTGTTTTTCTAGAATATCAGCATGGTTGAAAAAATGAGATTGATATTCCAATAAATAAGATTTTAATATGGAGTTAATATTAGTTGAGTTTTGAACAATATTTTCTGCGCTCTATTTCGACCGGAAAAATTATTCAAAACAGCCCTACACTATTAGAGAAAAAAGGTTTGTTGGGGTTCTATATAGGGTTCTTTATTCAAATCCAAAGAACCCTTTATGCCAAACAGGTTCAATAAGGAGAAAGAACCCTTTTGATTTTATTCAAACAATTATGAAAATATTTTGCATTTAGATACAGAAGAACTTTGCCTGTTGAATATTAAAAACAAAAAATCTGGATCTCCATGTCTGCATGCAAATCAGCTGTTCCCGCTCATTCCCAGACTGGATCTCTTCTCTCTACTTTCCCTAATTGCAGATTCAATTATTAGATTTGTCAGTATTAATATTTTTATGCTTAGATTTTTTTGGGGGATCAAACTGTAACATTGTGTGTCCCAACCAGACACGATGCGCTAAAAAGTATCTTTTCTATGTAGTTTGTGTCCTAACCACCCGCGACAGCGACACGTGACGATAAGTGACATGGGATTCTATTTTAGGAACGGTTTTTATTTTCTGCGATGTCGCAGCAGGAACAACATACAAAATATGACATTGAATAAAGCACATAATCATTACCTGAGATTATCAGTGTTAAAAGCGTCTAATGTGAGTTTGAATATCATATTTTGTGACATTTAGAGACATAATGAAAGCAACAATAGATATTTTACCTCAGATCTTGAAAATAAATTAAAGCAAACTTATACGTTAAAACTGTGAACCAACACGTGTATTCCATAAAGATGTCACTCCCTCACTCATTTACTCAAAACTGTTAAGTCCATTCACATTTGAATCATCTATTTTCCGTGTCCACTTTTCTTTTCTACACACTCTCCATGTTTTTGCTGTCACATCGTATCTACACTGGATGCGACAAAGCATTGCAAATCATTTGAACGTTGTGTCAGCACATCATAAACAGAACGAGGCATCAGTTTACTGTCAGGATTTGTCGTGTCGCGTCGCATCCAAGACAGCATCACTGATTATAACCAGTTCTTGTATTTTATTGCGTCACGCCGCGCCGCTCGCGGTCCGTTAGACCATAAATTGGTAAAGCTAATGTAGCTTTCTGATGCTGCGTTTGAATTTTCATGCCACATTATTTGAAATTAGCACGGGCCAAACCTTTTTCTCTCATGGGCCGCCTATTGAGGAACCCTGCTATATTGTATTTGTATTCAATGTGAATTTATTCAAATGTAAGAATCTGAGGATGATGCATGAACCAGTTTTTCCCCAATCAGGGGTCTTTTACTTTCTTATATGAACTATTATGGATGAAAAAAACAAAAAACAAAACTTAAGTTTCTAGGAATACTCCGAGGGCCAGATGTTCAAAAAGTTTAATCTGGATCAGAATGATCTGGATTTGGAAATCCCATGTTTTCGTACCCCTTTTCTTCAGCGCCGTCGATGGAGGTGAGGGCGGATGAAGAGGTAGTACGGAGGCGGGCGGAGTATGGGGCGTGCCAGGATCTGGTGAGCTCGTCGTGAACCTCCGGGAAGAATGGAGAGGTATGCTGACGAGGGGCCTATCGGCGCCCCGGCAGGAACCATTCATCCAGACTGCTGGGAGAGGGCTCCTCTGGAGGGGACCACTCTAAACCCAGCTCTTCGACCGCCTTGGAGAGGATACGGAGAAGCTCAATATCCGTCCCGTCTTTGGTGGCGCAGGGCGCGGATGATAGCGAGGGGGTGGGGTCGTTCTACGAGCCCAACAGCTCCTCTGCATCCGATGTTGCCAGTGACATGCTGTCATCGAGCAGCTCGTCTTCAGTTCCCCCGAATGAGATCAGGTCGCCCACTTCAGCAGAGGGACGCTGATCAGACCGGGAGAAAAGGACGGGTGAACACTCTCTCTGCAGCGAGAGCGAGGCACACGGGATCTAGGCCGGCGTGAGCTCGCTCGTGGCCGATCGCTCGACTCCTTTGCCCCGCTGTTTTTTCCTCACAGGTCCCTGGGAGGAAGAAAACGGGAGGGCGCAGGGGGCGGAGTCGCTCTTCTGAAAAGAAAGCGATCCGTGAGCGGAGAGAGGCGAGACTAAAACTCTCGCAATGAGAGCAATTAACTCCCGTGAGCGCAGATTCCGCATGGGGTTTCCCCAAGCAGGAAACGCACTCCGTGTGGCCGTCATCAGCATGCAGGGGAGACCCGCACGAGCTGCAATAACGGCGCGGCATTTGCAACAACGCCGCTGCTCTTTTAGAAGCTCTTTGAAGTCGCCGGATGGCGGCAGGGGAACCGGACCGGAACTGCTGAGTCGCTGGAGAAGCAGGTCAGCCGAGCTGAGAGGTCCCGATTCCAGCTGCAAAAGCGTGTCAACAGCGAGCGGCTTCGGATCAGCTTGAGACGTAGAGTCGTCGCTGAAGGAGAAGAAATCTGAGAATCCTGTGGCGAGCACCCGCTTATATAGCCAGATGCCCCGCCCATTCTGGCGGGCTTTGTCGCCATAGGCTCGTGCAGCTTTGCTGCCGCGCCATTGGTTCGTTTTTAAAGCCCTGCACGAACCAATGGCCGTGCAGTTTCACTGCGTGAATGAAACAGGCTTCAGTTCAGGAGAAAAAGGCTTTTTTCCCATATGCGTCTAGCAGACGCAGTACGAGTGAAGTATCGCTATTTTAGTAACACGTTAGTTTGTTAAATTATTTGATGAAAGAAATGAGATCTATTTTAATTCCCTGTATTTATTAATATTCTTGCTGAATGTTGTTCTGTATTTATTAATATTGAAAACCACAAAGTCTAAATGTAAATGTCCTACTCTAGGAATCATGTGCAATAAATGTGCAATATATAAATGCATTTTCATGTTATAATAAACAGAGAATTTGAGTACTAAAATGTTAGAATTTGTAGAATTATTATAAGCACTTAGAACTTGTTAGAAAGTTGTTTTTGTTCAAACTATGAATTTCTGTATTTTATACAAAGTATAAATTCAGAGAGACTAAGCTTCCAGTTGTTCACCCTGATCTCCCAGTCGAAGTTTATGCAGCGATAACAAGCGGCTGGATTAGGCCTTGACGATAAAACGGTATCGAAAATTTATCGACGGTACACATTCTTCGATAACAATATAATTTTTTTTCGATATAGCGCACGATATAGGCACGTGCTCTGAGTGACGCAGACAGCACACACAAACACATGCTGAAATGAGTGCTGTGCCTGTGATGAGGAGGTTGTGAATAAAAAAAAATTAATATTAGTCGAATTTAAAATAAACATTAGCATTTGAATGATAGGTGTGCATCAGGGAGTGTCATCAGTGGCACACAAGATGCGGTGATAATGATGTAAGTCACATTGTAGTTTAATGTTTTGTTAGTCTAGCCCACGAGACGCAGCGCTGCTGCGTTAAGCTTTCAAAATATTAGAAGACTAAGAGCTCAAGCGGAGAGACGATTTGAATGGGTTAAAACCGACACCAAGTCATTCACACAGAATGCAATCAGCGCAGTTTTAGAACGGACAATATGATGCGGCATTCGTGTCTCACACAAGCGATAGCCATGCAACGTTACCAGTTAAACTTTTAGAAAAACAAGTCGCGAATTGTGGCGGTTCTTCCTTTATGCGTTTATTCTTTTTTTAAATGCAATCTGTGTGATGGGTGATTTGGCTCTTTGTATTAAGCAATGTATAAATACATGATACTGTTTTGTTCATAATTGTTTATGCAATTTACGAAATTATATTTGATTTATAGGAGTTAATTTAGACGTAATGCACGTTTTTTTAAATAGAAGTTACAGTGGTGTGAAAAGGTTTTCGCCCCCTTCCTGTTTTTTTTATTTTTTGCATATTTTTCACACTTAAAAAATTCAGATCATCAAACAAATTTTAATATTACGCAAAGATAATGCAAGTAAATACAAAAATGCAGTTTTTAAATGATGATTTCATTTATTAAGGGAAAAAAAGCTGTCCAAACCTACCTGGCTCTACGTGAAAAATTATTTGCCCCTCCCGTTAAATCATGAAAGAACTGCAATTAACCACATCATTTTAGAAAGCTGAGTTAAACTTCACTAGCCACACGCAGGCCTGATTTCTGCCAGACCTGTTGAATCAAGAAATAACTTAAATAGAACCCGTCTGACAAAGTGAAGCATGCTTAGAGCAACACATCATGCCGCGATCTAAAGAAACTCAAGAACAGATGAGAAACAAAATAGTTGACATGTATCAGTCTGGAAAGGGTTATGAAGTAATTTCTAAGGCTTTGGGACTCCAGGGAACCACGGTCAGAGCCATTATCCACAAATGGAGAAAACTTGGAACAGTGGTGAACCTTACCAGGAGTGGCCGGGCTACCAAATTTACTCCAAGAGCGCAATGGCGACTCATCCAGGAGGTCATAAAAGATCCCAGAACAACACCTAAAGAACTGCATGCCTCACTTTCCTCAATTAAGGTCAGTGTTCATGATCAACAATAAGAAAGAGACTGGGCAAAAATGGCATCCATGGGACAGTTCCAAGGCAAAAGCCATTGCTGACAAAAAAGAACACAAAGGCTTGTCTCACATTTGCCAAAAAATATCTTGTTTATCCCCAAGACTTTTGGGAAAATATTTTGTGGACTGATGAGACAAAAGTTGAACTTTTTGGAAGGTGTGTGTCCCGTTACATCAGGTTTAAAACCAACACAGCATTTCATAAAAAGAACATCATACCAACAGTAAAATATGGTGTTGGTCGGCTTGCAGCTTCAGGACCTGGAGGAATTGCCATAATTGACGGAACCATGGCATCTGCTCATCTATCAGAAAAATTCTGGAAGGAGAATGTCGGACGCTCAGTTTGTGACCTCAAGGCTCAAGCGCACTTCGTTTTATGCAGTCAGGACAAGGATCCAAAACCACCAGCAAGTCACCTTTGAATGCCTCAAGGAAAAACAAAATGAAGGTTTTGGGTGAGTGGCAAGTCAAAAGTCCAGACTTAAATGGTTTGAGAGCTGTGGCATGACCTTTTAAATAGTCCATATGCTCAAAAACTCCAATGGTGGTGAGATGAAAACAATTCTGAACGAAGAGGGGGCCCACATTCCTGTGAAAGAACATTGCCATTGATCGCAACGCTTGATTGCAGTTGTGCTGCAAAGGGTGGCAAAAACCAGCTATTAGATTAGGGGGCAATTACTTTTTCACGTAATTGGTTTGGACAGCTTTTTTCCCTTAATAAAAGAAATCATAATTTAAAAACTGCATTTTGTATTTACTCGGGGCCTTTATTTTTATCGTTGTGTAATATTAAAATTAGTTTGATGATCAATATATTTTAAGTGTGACAAATATGCAAAACATTAAAAAAAACAGGAAGGGGGCCAACAAAAAAAACGTTTTACACCACTGTATTGCATGCCGTGACATGATGATGCTGCAATTTTTTTTTTTTTCAACAATTTTTTTTGGCTCAGGGCATCTGTGGCCTCGGGAGACAAGCCAAAAGTTTCCTTAAAACCTATTTAATCTACATATAAAACGTTAGAAATTAGATATTATTTAATATTTTTATTGTGTTTGATTGTTAAAACAAAAAAAAATGTGTTGTTTGTCTCAACAATTGGGTTAATTTAAAAATACAGTGGTTAAATTTAAAAAATAATTTTCTATTGCCCTTTGTTTTTAAAAAAAAGGTTATAAAAAAATTTCAATAATTATCGATACCGAACAATATGAAACATATCGTTGATACATTTTTCAGCTATATCGCCCAGCCCTAGGCTGGATATACATTATCCCTTACTTGACTACTGTAAAGTGATTTCACGGAAAGGCACTCTGGGCAGAGCACAGATCCAAGTCATAATAATGAAATTCATTTTTTATTATCTTCATCATTCATTTTTAAAAGTTTTATGATCATGATCATTTGAACCAATGCTGTTATACACTATATTCACAATAATCATTTTAAATAAATTCACACAAATTCAATAAATATATTTGGATTTCAATTGTTTGTTCAACTTTGAATCATGTTTATCCAAACTCGACTACTATGCAAGTCTGAAACACTTTTTCCACGTAGGAGAGTGTGTCACAGTCTTAAGTGTGTCAAAAGTCTAAGAATGATGTTAAGACTAAAACTTTAAGGCAGGAATACACTACACAACTTTTAAAATCTGAACAGATTTTGAAATTCTGGGCATCATACTTTGTAATTAGTCACAGAGAAAAAAACTGACCATCATACACTAAACGACTGATCACAACAAACTCACGCCACAACTGTTGCAGGCGGGATGACAAAATTGAAACAATGTGTTCTAAAATTGGCTTAAAATATCAAACATGTTTGAATCCTCCGACTGGATGGAATCATAGTCTGAAGCTAAATAAAATTTTTTTTACGATTTTTAACTAGTCAACTTGAAAATGTAACTACAACATGATTCAAGTAACTTTTTTTTTATTAACCCTCTAGTTAAAGAAAATTCTATTCCAAGTGCAGCACACATGAAGCTGTCAACATGATGTAAATGGCAAACAGATCACTTGTTAAATATCTTTGCAGAAAATATGCAAAAACTACAACTACATATTGTACAAACTTGTCTTATACATATTAAGTGTTCAGAAATAATACGAGGAAAATTATTTTTGAAAATCTCAAAAGTCAAGGTAAATTCAAAATGACTGAAGGTAACACCAGTAGAATTTTATTAACTATAAATGTTCTTTAAAAGCAACAGCAGCTTTCAGCCTGTCACCATGATGCAAACATGAAATATCAGACACACAGTAGTAGTTCTTTATAGGTTTTTTTATTCGATCGCGCTGCTTTTCCATTGTTTTTTTCTGTGTAGACATGGATGTGTTTGACTGTTGCGCTCTCGTCTCTTGCAGCGTCTCATGCATGAAACGGCTTTCTAAAAACACTGCGCTCAAGTTAAAAGAAGTTCACTCCCATCTTCTAGCATGTTTTACCTGTTCCACTGCCCGTGTCGCATCTTTGTCAACACAAAAGCGCATTCTGTGTGAACGACGCCTAGCGCTACATTTATGGTCCTTCACAGAGCGCGTCACAAGCGAGCGGTTAATCACGTGCGCCGATATGCGGTTGGATCGTTCTTTTCTCTTTACTGTTATCACCGGCATATTGTCAAAGTGTCTTATTTTAATATTTGGTAAGATTTCTATTCAAAATTACGATTCCTCGATTTCTAAAAAAATAAAATCGTGGCAAAACAATAAATTTGAATTAATCGATAAAATCGGGAAAATCGCCCAGCCCTAGTGTAGTGTATTGCAGGCTTTACTTTGAGCAGCTTTATGTCAATGAAAGAGTTTTCAAATTAAAGTCAAACTCTTGTGTACCAATGCGAACACTTAGTGTATTCTTCCAGTCAAACACATAGCTTTTAAAAGTACTCCAGCATTTGACAGTGTGCGCGAACACAGGCAGTCAACACACATGCACACTAGAAATGTTATCTTTTTCCAGTGCCACTTCTTTCCGGAAGAAATTAAAAAGTTATTTGTGTGAGAAGTGTAAGTGATACTCGGGACTGTATTTTAAAAGAGCACAATGTATCAAGCACACTGAACGTAAAGAGTAACAGTAGAAATGAGGCAGCCCATCATGACAGGTGCTACACCATTGGTTTTGGGTGCAAGAAAGACACAATGACATGCATGCATGAACGTGAGAGCAGAAGTGTGCTATGTTCATTAAAACTACATTCCAAGCTAATGTCCTCTAAGCATCCTGACCCTGGACATAAGCTCTGAACATGGTCATTGTCAGGAGCGGAGTTACCTGAACATCTCAGTCAGTTCTCCTTTAAACAGGGCCAGCAGCACTGGAAATCCAATACAAGCAGGGACCAGGTACAGCAGAGCAGGCTGGGAAACAAAACACAGCCTCATTCAGTGCCATCTTGGCTTGATTTCTTTAATGAAGGACAGCAATAAGTGTGTTTGTTATGTTTTTACCTGAGCATGTTTAAAGGTGTGCATAATGAATATGGTAAGACCCAGGCCAAAGATGTAAGCCAGGAAACTGGTGTAGAAGTAAGTTCGTGTGTTTTTCTTCAAACTAAGAGTGAAAGACGAGAAAATGACAACAGCTGTAAATCAAAACTACAAGCACCTGAAGTCAGACAAAACCAAAAAAACAAAACAAAAGGACTTTACCTGACATCAAAGCGCAGGAGCAGAGCAATGAAGATCCCTGACAGAGCAGGAAAGAGTGCATTCAGTAATAAGCTTTTCCTTTAAATAATGAGCATAATGTTCATGGCTCAATGTTTACAGGTTATATTGTGCAATAAATAGCGGTCTTAAACAAACATGTTATATATATATATTTACCCGGAATGACAATGTCCCCCAGTCCCAACATGGCAAAGTTACTGGCATCCAAACCTTTCTCCAGCAAATCTTGAGGGAAAACCACTAGAAGAAAAAAGAAAGGAGTGGGAAATAGTGAAAAATAAGAGTGAGAATTAACTGAAGAGAATGAAGATGAAGAGTAGTACTTTCCAGCAGAAGAGGTGAATATCAGGGTTCCTACACCTTTTTACTAAGTAAACTTCAAGACCTGTTCGAGTATGACTGGATAAATTGTTTTTTTTAAATTGCTAATGAAATGTTATACTAACATATAAGTACATTGTATTATATTGCATGCATTAAAAAAAATTATTAAAATGTTTTTTAAAATTTATTTAAAATAACTTTCTTTAAATGTGTAACCACTATGTAATCAAAAACAAGAAGAAAAATGTAACTGCATGCTATGTTTTGTTATACATCATGTGCTCATGCCTGTCCAGTGCAGTCTGCGAAGTTTAACAGACTCGCTTGTGTTGAGGATGATTCAAGCAAGATGGAAATATTATATAGTAAATGGTATACGAGTATATGGTAAATGGTATACGAGTTTGTTTAAAGCGCTTAAGAGATTGTTCAATAGTTCCAAAAAATGAAAGTTCTGTGATCATTCACTCCCTTTCATGTTGTCCCAAAGCTGTATGACTTATTTTATGTTGCACAGAAGTATAGTGAAGAATGTTGTTAACCAAACAGTACTGATGTCCATTCATTTTCATTACATGGATGACATGAGCAAAATTGAGTGATCTTATCCCTTTTAATATAAAACAATTTAATGTTCTTAATTTGTCACATTTTTCCCAAAACAGCTCAACTTTGTGTCTTCTGATAATTTTCAGATGCATTTTGTTTGACTGTCGATTGTTTTCATGATCAGTTTTTATAGATGATTTGCTAAGTGACTATTTTAATTTGATACTTCCTTAATGAAATCCAGGGAAAGTATCCAAACGGCCAGTTTTCAGATAACCAACCACCAACAACCTTCTGTTCTGGAGATTAATGGAGACAAGGATGGATGGATAAATCAGATACTCACACTTAATTGGGGCTTCGAAGGACTTGGCAACTGTCACCATAACATTGGTGCCAAAAACCTAGAAAACAAACAGAGTACATGTATTTTTGCAGAGACATGTATGTACAAGGGCCGGTGCCAAATCTTGTAGGTGGGCCCTATATTAAGCAGGCTTTACAATAATGAATTTGAATGTACTAACATTCCCCTAACTTACCCAGAACACATCGTAAACAAACAGACCTCCCAGCAGGATGCATCCAGTGCTGACGTTATTGAGGTGGAGCAGCTCAACTCCATTCAGGGCAAAAGCCAGACCAAACAGGTTATTGGCTATCCAATGCTGTCAGGAAATACACAGAGACTTTTGTCCACAAAAAGGGCCTCATGTACTTGGCTTGAATGCTTCTTTTTCTACATCAATGCACTAAAATATAGACAATAACCGAAGCATAAAGAATTCACATGTTGATACAGGTTCATATTAATTATACACATATATATTGAAAAAACAACTAAACCAACTAAAAAGTTTTTTTGTTGCTTAGACATAAAATTAGCCTTTTCATTCTGAGGAAAATGGACAAAATGCATAAATATGACATGAAATACTGGCTACATTCAAAGAATACTTTTGTCAAAAGGCCATTTTTAATTTTACTTGTTAATCACAGAGCCACACATTATATTTATGAAAACTGTGTAAAATAGGTCAGCACGGGCTCAATATTTAACATTGTATAGATTTTAAAATCTTGCTTATTATTTATAAAGCCCTGAATGGTTTAGCACTTCAGTATTTGAATGAGCTCTTATTGCGTTATAGTCCTCCACGTCCACTGCGTTCTCAAAACTCTGGCAATTTGATAATACCTAGAATATCAAAATCAACTGCGGGCGGCAGATCCTTCTCCTATTTAGCACCCAAACTCTGGAATACCTACCTAACATTGTTCGGGAGGCAAACACACTCCGTCAGTTTAAATCTAGATTAAAAACCCATCTCTTTAACCTGGCTTACACAACACACTAACACATTTCTAATATTCCAATCTGTTTAAAGGATTTTAGGCTGCATTAATTAGGTCAACCAGAACCGGGAACACTTCTCATAAAACCCGATGTACTTGCTACATTGCTAGAAGAATGGTATCTATGCTTATATTAGTCTGTTTCTTTCTTATTCCGTGGTCACCGTAGCCACCAGATCCAGTCAGTTTACAGATCAGATTGTCACTGCAGTCACCCAGATCCAGTACGTATTCAGACTAGATGGTGGATCAGCACCTAGAGACGATTTCTACAGCCCTGAATGTCAGCGGAGGCCAGGACAACTAAATGAGCCCCAGATACAGATCCAATGTAAAGACCTTGTCTCAGATGGCCACCGTGACAAGACCACAGGAACCAGATGAGTTCACTGCTCAAACTGACATGCATTGCAGCCTGTAATTAAACCACGCCGTGCTGGTTCGTCTGGTCAGAGGAGAACTGGCCCCATGACTGAGCCTGGTTTCTCCTAAGGTTTTTTCTCCATTCTGTCACCGAAGGAGTTTTGGTTCCTGCCCCTTTGGCTGGTTATTTGGGAAGGATTTCTGCAAACATGTCGACTGATTGCACAGACACTTATTGGAAGCAACGAATGAGTGGACGATGACATCCATGAATCAACCAATGAACTGACTTTAAACTCTAGTATTGTTTCAGTTGGGAGGAACACTTGTGTGTTCTGGTCAAAAAAGTAACGGGACACTGACATGAAACTTTTTTAATTTCAGTGAAACTCAAGTAATATATCTGTGTTCGAAAGATGTTTTAATTTTTATTTGGATTTTTAGAGGAATTTCATGGTAATATTATATTTATGCAATAAATTATGGATCATTTGACCATTGAAAAAAAAAAAATGTCTAATATTTTTCTAATTACTTTTCAATTATAGCAGTATTTCATGTTAAAATAGAGCCAATGGGCTTCATTCATGAAACACTCGTAAATATATGAGTAAATTCTGAGTAATTTAAGAGTAAAACTGACCTTCCTGAAAACTCTCCTCTGGATTTAGGATTGTGGCGATTAACCGGTGAAAATCAATTCAAATGGTTGTGACGATTCAAAATCGGTTGAGATTCTAAAACAAATCACGACTCATTGAGGGGTAGGAGTGTATATGAATGGTGTCTCTGAGGTGAACTTACTATCTTTATAAACGTGTAGATGGTATTTGTTCTTTTCATCCTGTACTGTATATGCATTTAAAGAATTACTAAGTGCAGCGCTGATTTGTTCACACGTGGAAACCAGGAAACGCTTTTAGGCCCCTGCTGGCCAGGGGAAGGGACAGCTCGTCTGCTGTTTAATACAGATAGTGTATGTAGTATGTATAGTTTCATAAAACTGAACTCAAACCATTCTGTTTTTGCTTCAAATTTCGAAATTATACAATGTAATTTACAAACCCAATTCCAAAAAAGTTGGGACACTGTACAAATTGTGAGTAAAAAAGGAATGGAATAATTTACAAAATCTCATAAACTTATATTTTATTCACAATAGAATATAGATCACATATCAAATGTTGAAAGTGAGACATTTTGAAATGTCATGCCAAATATTGGCTCATTTTGGATTCATGAGAGCTACACATTCCAAAAAAAAGTTGGGACAGGTAGCAATAAAAGGCCGGAAAAGTTAAATGTACATATAAGGAACAGCTGGAGGACCAATTTGCAATTTATTAGGTCAATTGGCAACATGATTGGTATAAAAGAGCCTCTCAGAGTGGCAGTGTCTCTCAGAAGTCAAGATGGGCAGAGGATCACCAATTCCCCCAATGCTGCGGCGAAAAATAGTGGAGCAATATCAGAAAGGAGTTTCTCAGAGAAAAATTGCAAAGAGTTTGAAGTTATCATCATCTACAGTGCATAATATCATCAAAAGATTCAGAGAATCTGGAACAATCACTGCGTAAGGGTCAAGGCCGGGAAACCATACTGGATGCCCGTGATCTTCGGGCCCTTGACGGCACTGCATCACATACAGGAATGCTACTGTTATGGAAATCACAACATGGGCTCAGGAGTACTTCTAGAAAACATTGTTGGTGAACACAATCCCCTGTGCCATTCGCTGTTGCTGGCTAAAACTCTATAGGTCAAAAAAGAAGCCATATCTAAACATGATCCAGAAGCGCAGGCATTTTCTCTGGGCCAAGGCTCATTTAAAATGGACTGTGGCAAAGTGGAAAACTGTTCTGTGGTCAGACAAATAAAAATTTGAAGTTATTTTTGGAAAACAGGGACGCCATGTCATCCGGACTAAAGAAGAAAAGGACAACCCAAGTTGTTATCAGCGCTCAGTTCAGAAGCCTGCATCTCTGATGGTATTGGGGTTGCATGAGTGCGTGTGGCATAGGCAGCCTACACATCTGGAAAGGCACCATCAATACTGAAAGGTATATCCAACTTCTAGAACAACATATGCTCCCATCCAAACGTCGTCTCTTTCAGGGAAGACCTTGCATTTTCCAACATGACAATGCCAGACCACATACTGCATCAATTACAACATCATGGCTGCGTAGAAGAAGGATCCGGGTCCTGAAATGGCCAGCATGCAGTCCAGATTTTTCACCCATAGAAAAACATTTGGCGCATCATAAAGAGGAAAACGCGACAAAGAAGACCTAAGACAGTTGAGCAAATAGAAGCCTGTATTAGACAAGAATGGGACAACATTTCCTATTCCTAAACTTGAGCAACTTTTCTCCTCAGTCCCCAGACGTTTGCAGGCTGTTATAAAAAGAAGAGGGGATGCCAAACAGTGGTAAACATGGCCTTGTCCCAACTTTTTTGAGATGTGTTGATGCCATGAAATTTAAAAACAACTTATTTTTCCCTTAAAATGATACGGAACGGAATGCAGGAGGGGGGAGGAAAAACAAGGTAAGTTCCATGTGAGTCTTATGAAAATACTACAGGACAAAACAGAACAAAACGTTGCAAAAGGTAATCCAAAACCTGACCACAGAAAACACAAACTGAGGAGACAATACAATCAAGACGCAAATGACAGAGAGAAGGCATGATATATATAGCAGGGTTAATGATGAACAGGTGTTACCAATAAACCAGGATTAGTGAGCAGGGGACAATGGGAAATGGAGTTTAACACAAACAACATAAAACAGAAGAGCGCCCTCAAGTGACCAATCCAGGTCACCACAACAAACACTGTGACAGAGACATTTTCTGTTTAAACATTTGATATGTCATCTATTTTGTATTCTGAATAAAATATTGAAATGTGAAACATCCACATCATTGCATTCTGTTTTTATACACAATTTGTACAGTGTCCCAACTTCTTTGGAATCGGGTTTGTAGATTAAAAACTGCTCATGTTGCATGTATGCAGCATCTTTGTTTGGATCATGAATAAAATGCAGTGGTTGCCTCTAAGTTTGAAAGAGCACAGGCAAAGCCTTAGTTTGTTCATATGAAAAGATTTATTTGATTTGTATTTATTTATTTGATTTGTTGTTTGTTTTAAAATTTCAATGTAGTTTGGTTATTTACATTTACATTATATTTAAATTTGGTTATTTAGCAGACGCTTTTGTCCAAAGCGACTTACAAATGAGGACACAAGAAGCGATCAAAAACCAAACAAAAGAGCAGTAAATATGCAAGTGCTATTTAGTATATTATTATAGGTTGATTTTCAATTCACAAGAAAATGTGCAGCACTAGTCCAAGAAATAATTTAAAAGGAAGGACACATTTAAATTATAATTGTCTAAATCCTCATTTGTTAAAACATACACTAAATCGTGAACGAATTCGAATCGTGAAATCAAAATCAGAATCGAATTGCGTTGAGGTGAATCGTCCATCTCTACCAGAAGATTCACAATACTTCTAAAGGTCATATGTGATAGTTAAAATGTGTTGATGCTAAGATTCCACCCTCGTAAATAGGGCGGCATGCAGCTCATTCACTCATTAGCTATCCCACCTTGGAATTACAACTCGCCAATAACTATCTAGGAATGGTGTTCTGTGGAATCCTTGGACTGAGTTTTGGAAGTTATATAGCATCAAATGAAAAGAGACTAATGGCATATGCCTAAATATGAAAAATAGTGTGGTCCACCAGAGCGTTTGTTGGCAGATGAAAATAATGCCTCTTGCTCTTCTGAAAAATGACAAGCTGTGGTGCTGAGAGAGCTTTGGAGCCACTGGCATTTTTTCGGAAGAAGTGGACGCGGTTGTTGCTTTGTTTGGAAATATTCACGAAGTTACGATGTAGTATCTTATTTGACGAATATTAGTGAATATAAAATGCAGTAGACCAGCAATATTAATCTCCATTGTGTTTGTACAAGCTATGTCTGGTTGATCAATGTAATGTTTTGTTAACCGTCCTAATAACTGTGATTGGACGGCTGGGTAAAAAGGGACAATGACGAGCTCTGCGTTTTACCCAAAGCTAAAGAGTAAAAAAGGAAAAAAAGACAGGGCAAATTAACTTGTTAAATATCATTCTAATACATAGTTCATAAAAATGCAGTCATCAGTTTGTCTAAAAGAATACAGAACGTTTTATGCACCATTTACACATGGTAAATGTGTACCAACTAACATTTTCAAAATACGAACATTTTCATGAATCCGAAAATTTACGTCAGAACAACTTTCCGAATGATTTACACAAAAATCATGAATGAGGACCATGCCTTTAAATCCAAATTTTGAAGGCGATATTCCATCATGGTGGGAGTAAGGTGTAAAAAAAAAGCAAACATCTGAAATTCTGTGGTTAGCCACTGCACTCCCATAGAGCTCTATATAAAAGGATTTAAATTCTTAGGTGTGTTTTAGACAAATACTTATTTTAGTAGTTGTGGATTTTGATTATATTATGGGAAACTAAAGGACAACCTTTTCTAAGGTTTAGATTGTTTTTTTTTTTGAAAATGACAGTTTTGTTATTAATTTACTACAGTCGAACACTGAACACCCAAGGCAGGCATTTTATGACAATAAATCACAAGTTGGTCTGTGAGCACTAGTCAATATATAGACCTCTACCACATGATAATTTTTGGTGCTTGCCAGATATATTGCCACGGTATATTGCGACTGATAATTTTTTTTATAATTAAAAATAATGATTTATATTTTTTACATAAAAATTAATGTCACCAACATTTTAGTCGATCGCGCTGCTTCTGTCATCTCGTCTGCTCTCTGTGGCGGAGGCGGGGCTCAGGCAGCGTCTACACAAACACACACAGACACACACACAAACACACACACACAGCGGACAGCGACAGGTGAAGAGAAGGCGTGAACCCACTGTGTTATAAAGAGTTTCATGACAACTACAGCCAGTTAGGAAGAACAAGCCCCGATGGACTTGGTTTCAAAGCCTCAATCTTCAGCTCCGGTGTGGGAACATTTTGGCTTTAAGCTGAATGAGAGAGGAGAGCCAATTAACGTAAACGAGCCGGTATGTCGACTTTGTTTAAAAACAGTGGCAACGAAAAGAGGCAACACAACTAACCTAAAATCTCACCTAAAACATAACCATCCCACACAGTTTTTCAACCTGGGAACAACAACCGCAGCTGGAGAGGGGTCTTCCAAACAGTTATCTGTAACAGAAGCCTTTTCCCGACAGTGTAAATATAAACGTGACAGCGCGAAATGGCGCACTCACGGATAGCGTAACTCGCTATATAGCCAAAGTGATGCAGCCATTAAACACGGTCGAAAAACCAGCATTTAAAAATATGCTGCAAACTTTTGACAAACAGAACGAATTGCCAAAGAAAACGTGCATCTCCCAAACTGCCATTCCATCCTTGTACAACAAAGTAAAAGAAGACATTCTGAAGGAGATAAAAAACATCTCCTTTTACTCTGCCACTACAGATATGTGGTCAAGCTCAAATATGATTTCCAGGACTGGGACAGTGACAAGGATCGCACAGCGTGTTGCTATGGGACTTGGTAGGAATCTTGTCAAAACACCTTCAACCCAAGCTGGCTAAGAAGAGAGACCGAGGAAGGCCCAGACTGAAACTAATGTCCCCCAACACAATCTAGTACTGGTAGTGATAACCGTTATACAACACAAAATATTGAAGGTTTTTTTTATTCTGATTACTTTCGGCCTGTTTGGATGCCTGTATTACATAATTGGTTACATTATACTAAACAATGTAAAATTATTTTGTAAATAAAGGAAATTAAAAGTAGTATTTGTGAATAATGTTAGGATAGACAAATATGAAAAAAACCCCAAAGGTTTTCGTGTCCACAGGAGTCGCCACACGCTTGGGCACCAAGCCAAAAAAACTGATAGAGAGGGTGCTGGAGAACTCCCAGCCATAAGGAGTGTCCTGGGTTTGAAGAGCGAAAACATGGCCAACAACCCCAACCTGGCAGGATGTTCTGTGTTGGAATTACATTTAAATGTAGAGGTCTGCATTCCGCAGCTCTCCCAGGGGGACGCGACTTTTGCGCCGCGGGATTAAAAGTCCGATAAAGCGCGTTGGAGCGGTCGGTATTATTTATTTATTTTTCTTGCGACACTGTCCTACCAGTAACAGAAAATGTCAAAAGAATTTAGTATCTTGACAGAGGAATAAAAATAGATAATAGGCATTTTTGTACAAACATACATTTTATTTTTTCTCCTGCGGACACTTTTTCAAGAGTGTTGTCAATGTTAAATGAATTGTATCCTGACAAGAAATACAATTTTTGTACAAACCTTTTAAGTCTTGACACTTGTTTTCCTACGGTGTGCCTAAAACTATTAAAACAATTTGTGTTCTTAAGATAATTCCATAAATTGCAAAGTCAGGCAATAACTTCACGACTCTTGGCAAGACGAATAATATAACATACAATTTTGTGCAGACTACTCTTTTATTTGTTAGTCTATCTCTCTTTCTTTCAGTAGCGCAAATTTAAATGTGAGATTCTGGAAAGAAGATCTAAATTTAGCGGGAACGGTCAGGAAGAAAATTATTCTAAGCGTACAGCGGGTGAACAAAGAGTGAATATATAGCGGGAGCAGGGATGTGGTCCGAATAGAACCTTGCGGTAGCGTGCCTAAAAAAAACGGTCCTGCACAGACCTCTACATTAATGCAGCAATGAAGCCAGTGACTGATTTCATGGATGTCCTCTCAGGGGAAAAATATGTCACTGTGTCCTCAGTAAAGCCTGTGTTGGAACTTCTTAAAGGCTAACTTTTATCACCAGACCCCAGTGACACTGCACTGACAGCAAACATAAAGGCAAACATGTGCAGGGTATTGACAGAGAAATACAGCCCATATGAAATCCAAAACCTTCTGACAAAGGTCACCATCTTGGATCCAAGGTATCGTGGTACCATGGAGGATGCGAAGGTCTTGGATGATGTCAAAGAAAAGCTCTTGCAAGAACTACTAGACATGAACAGGGAAGAAGCAAAAAGGAGAACGTGCCAATGGTGAGAGCTGCGTTGAAGCTGCAGGGGGAAATGAAGGATCTGAATCTGAACCGCCAGCAACCAAGAAGAGGTTGTGTGACCTTCTAACAGAAGAATCCAACTTACAAGTCATCAGATTCAGGCATCGGTTTCAAAAAGAGTGCAAGCTGATGCGGAGCTGACTATGTTCCTCCAGGAAGAAGCACTTGATGCATCATCTGATCCCTTGATGTGGTGGTGTGATAACCATAGAAGATTTGCCCTATTAGCCAAGTTAGCACAAAAATACATGTACATTTGTGCAACAAGCACTAGCTCAGAAAGAATGTTTAGCACAGCTGGTAACATTAGGGCTTTAGGACAGCAACGTCATTTGTGTGCGGCGTTCAACAACAGAAACAAAGAACAACATTAACAACAGCAGGATGGAGGACGCTGTGATCGGAGCTGTGTTTTTTGTTGTGTCTCGTGGGTTTCACAGTAATGGACATGGAATGTCGACGTATAGGCTGCGTAAAGCGATTGAAATAACAGGAAGGAGGATTAAGAATCTCCTACGACAACTGGCAGTGCTACATTTGCCTGCACTTCAGCGTCGTTCCATCTATCGCTGTTCTCCATATTCATAGTTGCGTCAGTACTGCGCATACCTGAAAACAGTACATGATCACCAAAATTATTTTATATGACAAAAATGATTGTTCAAACTTTTATTTGTTTAATACATTTGAAAAAAATATGAATTGTAAAACTATAAGTTTAAATATAAAAAAATAACTATATTATTATTATTTTTTTTTTTTTACGTGTCTGCATCGTGGGGCATTTGCATGTGATGGGCCGCATGCGGCCCGCGGGTTGAGAACCACTGGATTAGACCAAACTACCTTTTTGTAACAGACTTTAAAAAGTTCTGACCATTGATATGGATCGATACATCGATTAAATGTCTAACGATACGATGTATCGATGCCACATGTAAAATATTGATATCTGTAATGTAAATAGGCACCTTATTTTGACACTGTAATTCTATGCATCACCGCCAATGTGTGCATTCCTGTTCAAACCATAGACTGTATAAAAACATGGACGTAGTGTCCCAGACGTCACCCGTAGGTTTCCGAAGAGAGTTTTTGAAGCCCAAAGTGGGCGGAGCAGGCCATCGCCATCTTGGCAGCGCATCACCGCACATCACTCCCGGATAATCAAAAATGGGCAAAAAGGCGAGAGCTGGTTGCTGAAACCACGCCCACATAGCTCGACGGTGGTGACAGCAGCGGCAACCCACCTGATACTCAAGTGGCCACGCCCTTAATTATGCAGAACGTTAAGGCTAAAGGGGTAATATGATGCTTTAAAAAGATCATTATGTTGTGTTTATTTGGTGCGTGTAACTGAATGTTGAGTGCTTTAATGTTCAAAAAAAAAAAACATAATTTTTTAAATACTGTACATTATTGCAAGTCCTCTATGCCCCGCCTCTCTAAAACGCTTGGTTTTCTACAAAGTCCCTCCTCCCGACAACCGCAGCCTGCTCTGATTGGCCAGCTGACCAAGAGCATTGTGATTGGCGAACACCGCAAGCACTAGCGGAAATGTAAGCTCTTGCCTAATTGCGAGCTTATCTTTCAAAAATAAATTGTAAAACAGAGACGAAAAGGGGAACAGAACTAGAAACTAGGGCGGGCACGTAAATCGAATGCGATATTAATGCGCATCGTGGTCGAACAGCGGTTCTGGTAATCAGCGGCAATCTCCATCACCCGGGCTTTAACAGTGAGCAGAGTAACTACACAGAGCCGTGGTGGTTCACCGAGGAGCTGCGCAAAACGCGCAAATATGAACGTGGTGTGGCATGTGAAAGCCAGCAGGTGATGGAGATTTACCGCTGATTACAGAACCGGCTTTTCTGACAAGATGCGCGTTAAATATAGCATGCAATTTATCGTGCAGCCCTACTAGAAACACACAGCGTCTCCCTGACATGCTGCTTCAACACTAACTGCGGTTACTGAAACCACGCCTTCTTTCTTTGCGTGAACATTTGTGTTATTGCATAGTGTGCATTGCATGTGCTTACTCACTTAAAATAATATGGGTAAAGGCTAATTTATATGCATACATATGCAAAACACATAAATACGTAATTAGCATGTTATTAGTTATCAGTGAATGATGCCCAAAGCTTTCATGCATAAATGTTAAATATTTCTATAATTATTCTATGTATTACAATGAAATAAGCTCATCAGTTTGGTCTGTGTGACCAAGACAAAATATAGTTTAAGGGCAGGTACTTAACTTGAAACTACTGCCGTTTACTGGATTTATACATGTTCACACAGAATATGCATGTGCAAGCCTAACAATCCATTTGGCCCATGTAAAACATCAGTGATCAGCTAAATTAACTACATTTAATATATAAGAGACAGTTCTACAGAAAGCTGATCTAAATTAAGACCGATCTACTCTACCTTTTTGAGGACGTACCAGACCCCTACCACACTGCTGATTCCCAGGCATATCAGATCCTTCGTGTCAAACTCATAGTTGACAATCTCTGTGGGAGATAACAAGAATGTTAAGAGTATTTATACACCATACACATGAATGTAGGTTTGTAAATGTCCCAACACTTCTCACCCTCTTTGCTTTCTCCTGAGCCCTGGGTGAACAGCAGCTGGTACTGCTTATTTGGCACGTTAGCAGGGAAAACTCTGCACATAAAGGGACTGGGACAGCAACACCAAAAAGGTTAACCTAAATACTTTCATATTAAAAGCATTACACAATTCCAAAACTCATGAAACATTTTAGAAGTTCTACGTATTTTCATACCTCATTGTGTGAGACAGCGCTAATATTCCCAGCACGAAGAAATACATGGACAGCAGCAAGTTAATGTACTCTTGCGAGAAAATCTACAAGAAAAAAAATTATACATGGACAGCAGCAAGTTAATGTACTCTTGCGAGAAAATCTACAAGAAAAAAAAAGATTCCAAAAACATTAATGAATGCTTTTAAGCCAAGTTTATACAGTGTAACGGAGCAAAATATGCATATTTCAGTTAACAGAAAATATGTATTTTGTAATTAAAGAGGTTTGGGCTGGGCAATATGGCCAAAAAAATTATCACGATAACATTTTTCATATGCCGATAAATGTCAAATCTTTATTTCTTTCAAATTTAAAGGCAGATTTCTTCTCCTGAGTGAAAGTTTTTTTTTTTTTTGTGAGAACATGACAAAACACATTTCACAAATCTGAGAGGTAGTATATAAAAACATTTATAATAATAAAATATTTGTTCTACATCAAAATATGCATGAGCTAACTTAAGTAAATCTTTTTCAGTCCGATATCCTTAACAACTCTTAAGGTAATGATTTTCATAGTTTCTGCATGTTCTAAAGGGTGCATCATGAAAAAGGTTTGTGTTCCCTGACTTTGATGGAGATGTAAATTTATGCTCATTAACAAAAATAGTAACATCTGTAAAAATTGTAACAGCCTCATATTAAAAAAAATTATGTAAAATTGAAATATTCAGACTGTCTGAGTTAGGACTCAGTTACTTACATTAAACATGTTTGATAAGTTTTCAATGTAATGTTTATGCGCCAAAAGCGGAATGAATAATTGTTAATGGCACCACACAGACCAATTATCAGCTCTGCTCAAACGGCAGCACAGCACAAGCAGATGCATTTATTTTTGCTGATTGTTCTAACAAGACCGTAGAACCATAGAAACCATACGGTACAGGTGCTATGAACATTTAAAATGGTGCTGTCATAAAAACTAGAGCCCAACCAATATATCGTTTTGCCGATTTTATCGGCCGATATGAGCCGCCGCCGATATTAAATTTTTTTTTACAGAACATATAACGCAGATAAAATGCTTGAAATGGTGTAATTACATAGTTTATCCAGCAGAGTTCGCTCCATTGTTTGCTGCTGGTGACCTGGATGAAACGCTTTAAAGCTTAAGTCTAAGGAAAACCATTGAACCTGTAACGGCCTAGCGTAAAAATGAGACCACCCCCGCGTGGATAGCCCCCGGGGTTTGGGAGTTACGGGCGGTTAAATTCACGGTCCGGTGCAGACCGATCTGGCGATCTCGGGGGGCTACCCACGCGTGGAGGGTGGCGTTCGAGAGGGCTCCTCGAGCTGAAGGGATCCCCCGAATTTGGTGGAGATCCGCCGGCACGTTCACGAGACAGTGACGTTATATTGACGTCTTTCAGCAGTTGAAATCCTGATTGAGCAACAGTTTTTATTGTTTGAACATTGTAAAAAAAAAAAGACAGAATTTGAAATCTGAGACTTTATTTCATATCAAAACAGGGATGCAAATCAGTCATGGGGTGAAAAAAGGTGACAAAGATAACTTGGATTTATTATAAAATTACTGAGTATAGCAAGTGCAGGAATCACAAAGTCTCATGTCATTTAAAAAATAAAAATAAAAATAAGCCCAGACACCAACAGCCTAGTAGTGTTATTTATTTAAATACTTTAGTTAACTACAAATTAAAGTTAATTATTAATGGTATAATAATTAAATAATGCATTAAATATTTTGACATTTTTTAGATTGAATTAAAAATTTTTTTTCAAACTTTGCCTAAAAAAGGACACATCAAAAAGAGTGTTTTAAGTCATCTTTACCTGTAGAGTGTAAAAGCAACACAGACTGTAGTTTTGCTACGCTGAATTTACTCTGCATCACTTAAAGCACAGCTCTATTTTGACATCGGCTTGTCAGATAGTTTTTTCCCGTCTATTAGCTATTATAGATAGATTAAACATAAATGTTATTTTCTGTAGGCCAGGCCTATATGTTACGATGAAATTAGGTGATGCATGAATTGATCCGAAATAAATTTTATTTTAACAACTACAATCAAAATATATTGAATGAATTGTTGAACTTCAACCTTGGAAGCATGTAATAATTAGGTTTAAATCGAATGAGTCAACATTTAATATGAAATTCAGTAACAAATCACACAAACTGAAGTAGATTGCTGAAATATAAAAAGAAAATCTTTTGCTTTACCACACTACTTTAGGTAATTAATTAAGTCACTGTAATAAACATATGTAAAAACATGTGGACTGCACTAAACGCTGTCTGTTAACTTTAGACCATGCAGTGGTTCTCAAACTTTTTTGGTCAAGCCCCCCTTTAAATAGGCTGAACGATAATCGCATTGCGATAATTAGCGACTGACCAAAACGCGATTTTTTTTTTTTAACCGCAAGGCTTTGCGGATTAATTCTGTCCACGGCGGGACTCGCGAAGGGTAAAGCAGTCGCAGAGGAGCTCAACTTGGCACACTACGCATACTGCCTGGCCTACAGAAAATAACATTTTTGTTTAATCTATCTAATATTGTGTTGGTCATGCTATACAATAGAGATGGGAGAAAAGATTCTCAAAAGATTCTGAGCTAGTTTTTAACCACAGATGCGCGATGGCACTGCATGTGCTTTAGAAACTCATCCTGCTTGCTTCCAATTGCTCTCTCTCACACACACACACCGAACCATCCACCACAATAAACTTAATAAGTTCGGAAAGGTTGAAGCGAATGACAGGGGACATTCGCCGCAGCTTAATGAAAGGAGCGGATGCGCTGTGAGAAACGCAGTGCGTTTGCTGTAAGCTTGCAGTGTTCGTCTCGACCGCGGGGATTTTCCTACAAGCTCTACGAACAACTCCTCAGTTATGTCGGTTCGTCCATTTCAAATGCGCGAAGCGGGCTTTGTGAAGAGGCGCGTCCTGCGGCTGGCGCGAACTGCTTTTAAGTGGTAAAATACTTGCTCTCAAAATGCTTTTATGACGCGGAAATTGAATGTAAACACAGTCAGTTACTGTCTTAAGGATCAAACGACAGGACAAACCACATCTTAATATTTACAAAGAGATCGTGTCATTAGTGTGAATGAGTTATTCGATCTGCGCTCTCAGATGTCATCATAGTAAAAAACAACAGTAAAGATGAAGAAAGATCACTCACAGTTCTTGAATGGAAAACTTTCAGATACTCTTAAATACTGAAAGCACTGTTTGTTTATTGCTTGTAAGCCTAGTTCCAGACTAAAATAAATTTTTGAGCTGTCTTAACTGAAAGCAACTTGCACTGACATATCTTAAAATACACCAGTGCCATTGTTTGGTCTTAAAATGCACACAAGTAATGTTTTTTTTCGGAAGGCACGTTTAAAGATACTTAGGATGTCTAAAGAAACTAAAGCCAATCCTGGCTTAGCGAAGACCTGTTTTCTTTTTTTTTTTTTTTTTTTTTTTTTCTTAATTAGTTATTTAAAATGTATTAACATGTAATGTCTTTAATAAATTTTTTAATGGTGTAATTTATTTAAAAAAGTACCACCGTTTTTAAAAAACAGTTGTATTAATAAGACTAATCAATAAGAAAAAAATATATAGTTTTGGAATCTGACTGTGACTCCCAGAATCGGAATCGAATCGTGAGTTGCCTAAAGATTCCCACCCCTACAATGATTTATTGCTCGTCTTTGTTGAATAATACAGAACAAAGAGCTTTAAAAAAAAATTGCATATTAAATCGCAATCGCAATATTGGTAAAAATAATCGCAATTAGATTGTTTTCCAAAATCGTTCAGCCCTACTTTAAACCTATAAAAAAAATCTGCCCCTCTTTCCCGAATCCCCATTTCACCTCAGACTACCAAATAATTTCATTAAACATTATGAAAAATTAATGCTTTAATTTAAAAAAACCTACAGGGAAAAAAAAACACCTGCATCACTTGAAAAATAGCATAGAGAGAATAACTTATTATTATTATTATTATCTCTCTGTTATTTATTTATTTTTTGTGGGTTTCATGATGTCCGCTAAGGCATAGGACACACACAGGATTTCCTCCTCACCAACGACATTAAACAACGTGTCTACACCGAACGCGAGCGGCAAAATACAGCAGAACCATTATAATCAGTGACGCTGTATACATTGGATGCGACGCGATGCCTTGTTCTATTTATGACGTACTGACACAAAGTTAAAATGATTTGCACCGCTCGCTTTGTCGCGTCCAGTGTAGCGCTGTTGCGGTGCGACGCGACAACTACAGCGTCCGGTATAGACACGATGAGTGAAGCCGAGAGCAAGATATGCCATGTCATATTTTCTGCATTTAGCTTTTAAACGACAAGCACCTGCCTGGGTCTGTGCGACTTAATCTATGGCTTTTCTCTTCCCTTTCAAAAAACTATCCATCTTCCATACTAAGTTACGTCCTTTGACTGTTTACCGTTTTATTTCTTTTCTTTTTCTGCTGATGGCCCGCGCTCGACTTGAAGCAGCGCTGCTTAGACCGATGGGTGTGTCATCAAAGTACTGAGAGAGCTATAAGAGAGCATGGACGTCTCCTTATGCTTTCTCTCGCCATAATTTGATGCCATACACCGATCTGATCTTCAAGTCGAACACACATATTACGCTTGGGCACGGACTGAGTGTAGTCGTCAGCCTCGCGATGGAAAATGCAGATCAATCGCGATGTTATCGCAAATGCAAGTATATTGTTCAGCCATAAATGGCAGTGCTGCCGGTCTTGCAAGAATGGAGGGACGTGCGTTCGGACGGACTTCACGCTGATGGTGCAACTTAGATTATGTTCCGCAAAATCGTTCCAGCCCTACTTTACCTCTAAAAAAATCTGCCCCCCTTTCCCGAATCCCCATTCCGCCTCAGACTACCAAATAATTTTGTTAAACATTATGAAAAATTAATGCTTTAATTTAAAAAAACCTACAGGGAAAAAAAAAAAACACCTGCATCACTTGAAACACTGAAAAATAGCATAGAGAGAATAACTTTATTATTATTTTCTCTCTCTGTTATTTATTTATTTTTTGTGGGTTTCATGCTGTCCACTAAGGAATAGGACACACACAGGCTTTCCTCCTCACCAACGACATTAAACACCGTGTCTACACCGGATGCGAGCGGCAAAATACAGTAGAACCATTATAATCAATGACGCTGTGTACACTGGATGCGAAGCGATGCCTTGTTCTATTTGAGTACTGACACAAAGTACTAAACATGATTTGCAACGGTCGCTTTGTCACGTCCAGTGTAGTGCTGTTGCGGTGCGACGCGACAACTGTAGCGTCCGGTATAGACACATTGAGTGAAGCCGAGAGCAAGATATGCCTCGTTATATTTTCTGCATTTAGCGTTTAAATGACCAGCACCTGCCTGGGTCTATGCAACTTCATCTATGGCTTTTCTTTTCCCTTCCACAAACCAATCCATCTCCCATTCTAAGTACGTCCTTTGGCTGTTTACTGTTTTAATTATTTTCTTTTTCTGCTGATGACCCGCACTCGACTTGAAGCAGCGCTGCTAGACCGATAGGTGTGTGTCATCAAAGTACTGCAAGAGCTAAAAGAGAGCGTGGATGTCTCCTTATGCTTTCTCTCGCCATAATTTGATGCCATACACCGATCTGATCTTCAAGTCGAACACACCTCTTTACTCTTGCGTGTCACGTGACTGAGTGTATTCGCAGCCTCTGCGATTGAAAAATCTAAAATTTTCATATCGCGATATTATCGCAAATGCAATTAATCGTTCAGCCCTAAATGGCCAGTGCTGCAGGTCGTTGCAAGCCAGGAGGGACGTGGCGTCAGGCACGGGACTCACGCTGATGGGAAAACTTAGGTTTGCTCGGCAAGGCCATCGGCCAATCAATGGGCTTCATGGTGGTTGCGTCCTCCGCGGTGCCACGTTTGCAGCCGGATGTTCAACAAAAGCAATGGCCGGGAAGAGACGCCACAGATCCAAGCAAGAGCCCCCGCCGTGATAGTGGGTCATCTTCAGCTGCCAAGGGTCCTGTCAAGCCCATCAGTTTGTCACCTGGGTCTTCTGCACATGAGGCTGCTACAGTTGTGGCTGAAAGATCGAGTCCCGTGGAGAGCATGGACTGTGGGGCGTATGCGCATCAAGGTCACACACAGCTGTGTCAGCGCTCTGAGACCAATGGCGCGACCCATAAATGTTCAGCAGGGGGGTTCCCCTAGGGCTGGTGACAGCACACACTGTGGTAAAGACGGATGCATCAACCACAGGCTGGGGAGCAGTGTGCCAGGGCGTTCCAACTTCAGGCCTGTGGTCAGAGTCTCAGAGCTGGTGGCACATAAACTGCTTGGAACTAAAGGTGTCCTTGGCTTTAATGGCCTTTCTGCCGCAGCTGGAGCTGATGAGCTGCTGATTCGCACCAACAACATGTCTGTGGTTTTGAACAATTCGCCAGGGTGGCGTGTGCTCCAGAACCCTTTTCAAGCAGGCTGCGAGTCTTCTATTATGGGCGGATCGTCATTTCCTCTCCATCAGAGCGACGCATATCCCCGGTCTCCTAAACCGCGGAGTGGACATGATCTCGAGGAATGGAATTCCTCACGGAGAGTGGAGGCTGCATCCCAGCTCGGTCCGGAAGATTTGGGATCATGAAGGTGGAGGTGGATCGGTTTGTGACAAGCAAAAACACACAATGTCCAATGTTCTTTTCACTGTCCCACTCCCTGCTGAAGGGGGACACTCTGATGTCACTGGCCGAGATCCAGACTTTATGCATTTCCCCCAGTGAAGATTTTGCCTCTAGTAGTATGCAAAATCAGGGAAGCGAAACCGTCAGTGATCCTTATTGGCCCAAACAACCTTAGTTTCCGGACCTCAGGGAGATGCTGGTGGATTACTTGCGCGGATTTCCTTCTCCAGTTATACACTCAGAAAGAAACTTCCCCGTATGTCTCACGAGGAAAGTCCGATATGGCACCCCAGCCCGGGCTGTGGAAGCAATGCACGTGTTGGTGCTTCAGGGATTCGTAGGGAGCTATGCGCCTGGCCGGGTGTACTGACACGATCATGGAAGTCGTGTGCACCTTATAGGTGTTGTAGCATTTAAATTGGGGAGTGTTGAAATGGTGCTGTGAGGAAGATATCAACACTGCGAGTCTGCCCAGTGACGGAGTTTACGTTTTCTGCCGCCACAAGCTCGTCGGAGCTGCAATCAAGTGAAGGTTGATGTGGTCGCTATTGCTTCGTTAGTCCCGGGATAGGCATCGGATGGGAAGCACGTGCTGGTGTCAGATTTCTCAGGGGGGCGCGGAGTTAAGTTCAAACACACACCGTTGGTTGCAGTGTGTGGGACCTAGCGCTGGTTCTGAAAGCTCTCTCTCTACCCCCGTTTGAGCCCCTGGATTCTGTTGCTATGAGAGAGCTCTCCCTCAAAACTGCTCTGCTTATTGCCCTTGCTTCGGCTTAGCGCATAGGAGATTTGCACGCACTCTCAGTAAATGAGGATTGTATTCGTTTTGGACCTGGGGACTGCAGTGTTACTCTCTGGCCCAAACCAGGCTACGTGCCTAAATCTCTTTCTACCCCCTTTAAGGTGAAGGTAATTTCCTTGCTCGCTTTATCTGTGGAGCCATCGACCGCTCAGCCACCTTTCGTCAGTCTGACCAGCTGTTTGTGTGCTATGGTGGCTGTGCTAGGGGACGAGCGTTATCTAAGCAGAGGCTTTCTCACTGGATAGTGGACTCTATTGTGTCGGGGTATGTGAGCCAGGGACAGGAATGCCCTATTAACATCAGAGCCCATATGACGCGGGCTATTGCTTCTTCATGGGCCTGGTCTAAAGGCACATCTATTCAGGATATATGCTTTGCAGCCCGCTGGTCCTCGCATAATACTTTGGCCAGGTTTTACGAGTTGGATGTGCCATCCTTGGCGTCTCAAGGATTTGGTGATTCTATAACTTTTATTGCTAGGCTTTTTCAGTCAGGATTTAGACCGTATCATAGTACTGAGACTGCTCTCATTAGTTACAAATGACCTGCTCTTATCATCCGATCATGGTTGTATTTTTCTATTAGTGCTACTGGATCTTAGCACCGTGTTTGACACTATTGACCACGATATTCTTTTGAAAAGACTAGAAAACTTTGTTGGCATTAATGGAAGTGCATTAGCATGGTTAGCATTCATTATCTGACCGCCATCAATTCATAGCAGTGAATGAAGAATTATCATATCATTCACAAGTGCAGTATGGAGTAGGGATGGGCGATATCTTATCGTTTGCGATATACCGGTAAAAATTATCCACACTATAAGAATTAGTCTTCCCGCGATAATAACGATAACATTTTGTTGTTGACATATTTCTGTGTGCAACAGTGCAAAGCAACATCACGGAAAGCAGATGTGAAATTGAGGAGTAGCCTATATCGCTAAATGAGGAGCTTGAGCTCCTTTTACAGTCTGTAACTGGTTTGGTTAGGGCTGTGCAGTGCACAAAATATCGGTCTGAATAAATGTACTACAGTAGCCTAGCACGTGTGCGATACAATTTTTGCATGTGTATGAGCCTGTTTACAAAACTGTTGTCCAACAAAGATATCATTTATTGACAGCTTTTTCTCCAAAGTAACTAATGAATAGCTCGAGGTTTGAAAAGACTTCTTTTCGTGACCAGACGTGGTTTCATACAGAATGATTTTTTTTTTTTTTTTTCCTATTAGAGTATTATCTACGGACGTAAAAGGCCATGTCGATTTTAAAAGGCATTGTAAATATACGTTCCTTATAAAAATACCCAAGATGAAGAACACCGATAAACCATATTTATTTTGGGCAGTAGTATGTTATTTTCATCAAGTTTCTCAGTAAAATGTCTTACCTCCCGTGGCATTTTATTCAGCGATAATGGAATGTTCCTGGAGCATTCATCAGAATTATTCTCTGCTAGGAGATGTGAGTTTCTGTGAAGAGCGCCCTCGGCTCCAGTAGAATTAAACTGTCTTTAAATTACGAGTGGAACTCATTAACCTATGGAAGACCAGCAAAAACATTTTTAGGGAAAAAATAAATATTTTATTCATACATTGTTTAGAGCATTGAAAAAAAAAATGTAAAACAAAAAAAAATAACAGTTCATTCTAAGTTTATGCTACATCCTGGTAGAGGAATTCGGGACTCAGTTCTTAAAAAAAAAAAAAAAACACATGAATGAACATGCATAGGCAAAAACAATAGATTTTTTTTAAATCACCAATACATTTTTAGTTTTTAGGATTTTTTTTTACCAAACTTTGTATAAAGATAATTCTCAACTATGTTATAACAGATTGATTTGATATACCATTTTTCTTCATGCAAAATGTGTAAAATGGCCACAAACAGGTTTTCTCATTACATATAAGTATCTATAACTAAATCTAATTTGCATATTAATGTGTTTTTTGGGCAACATGTAATGAAAAAAAGAAGAGTAATAATGGGAGTAATATTTGACAAGATTTTCATAATAATATACAATATTTCATAGGAATATTGAAATATAATTTCCTTCCCTATTCATTTGTTGTGTCTCCCAAAATGCGTAATAAACATGCTTTTAGTCCCAGTGTCCTCATATGAGGACATGTATGAAATCAACCTCCTGTTTCGTAACAAAGTTATATTTTGATTTGAAACCCCATAACATTTTCCTAAGATGTTGATTTATTACACAGTTTAAAAATTTGTCAGATTTAAATTACAAAATATTATCATATTTCCAAAAGAGTGTCACTAAATTAATATCAGACATATCTGAAGACCAAGGAGAGGGAGTGGTCATGGTCAAACATCCAATCATTTGGTATCTCTGAAAAGCACTGAATGTGCTTTGTAAAGGACATTCAGATGTGGCATGTATAGTCTTAGAGAAATTCACTAAAATATAATGTCCTCATATGAGGATGCAGGGTCTCAGGAGGTTAAGATCCCTATTTGGGTAAAAATAGGAAGGATAAGACATTTCTTAAAAGAAACCGGATTCCCTGAATTATTGTCATTGATATCGTTATCGTAATAAATACCAGAAAATATGGGATATATTTTTTAAGCCCAGTCGCCCATCCCTAGTATGGGAGTACCTCAGTCAGTAATAGGGGCCGTTATTTTCATGCTTTACTGTTACTGGGAGATATACATCAGGAAATCCCCCGGTGTGAGCTTCACGTTATGCTGATGATACTCAGCTCATATTTCTTTCAATCATGAAGGCGAGCCGTAAGTGAGAACCAAGTGCGTAATTACAGTGATATCCAAACATCCAAACAAGAAACACAGACTTGACTTGACTTGAATTGACTTGACATAGCATAAGCAGACTTGACTCACCAACAGCGGGTTACAACTTCAATCCCGACCAGGCACAATGGGAACATGAAGGTACTTATAGCAGGAAAAAGGAGGGTGCACATGACTGAACAAATCAAATGGGGACAAGCACATGACTAAGACTTACCAATCAGAACCTGACACATAAACAAGGCAGAGAGACATGATTGGGCCCGTGCCACTAACATGGACCATGAAACAATTACAAAATAAAAAGACATGAAAACAAGAACATGAAACAAACCCCACATTACATTCACATTGCATGACTTCACAATCGCTGACAGCTCTGTCTGGTCCGCAAACTACGTTTCACGACAAAACACACGCGAGAAGTGATAAGGAAATAACGTGAGAACCCACGTGCGTCAGATCGGAGTTCTCGAGCGAGACTGGAATTATAAAAAAAAAAATATATATAGCCTCAAATTGTTTGATCTGATTTTTCAGCTACAAGGAGAAAAGAAAAAACCATTATGCAAGGAGGCGATGCAGGAACAGGGATTGGGTTTTCGCAACGAAAGTTTGTATTGTGGTGGTCAAGCAAATTATTTGTGCTGTTTCTGTATGATATAATTGTTCATATATCTATTAAATTACTGATATTCTGGTCTATAACTCCTCTCCGAACTTCCCTCTGCACTGTATCTTGGTCTCTCGTTGGCTGTAGGTCATGTCGATGTAGTTTTCAGTCAGAAATCATATCACACAGCGTGATTGTGAATCGCCGAAAGGTCCAGATATTTAGCATGCCAAATATATTGCGGGCGTCGGCAAATTCCCTCAGATCGCATCTTTGATAATTCACACTGCGTGATTGTAACTCACGATTGAACTTTATGATTGAAACTGCGTGATTGAACGAGCACCGATTTGCCTCCGATATCGGGCATTTGTCGGCGATTTCGCAAAAACCTGTCGGCGAGTAAAAAATCGTGCTAAAATCGTGCAGTGTGAACTCAGCATAAAAGACGATGCTCTGCTCATGTCAATCGTTTTCGTCACAGTTAGGAACCCTAGGTTACTATTTGATAGAATTCGTTCTTGAAAGCCAGTTTCTATATTGTAAACTGCATTTTTCTATCTCACAAACATCTAACTTACAACTATGCTCTCAAGGTCAAATGCAGAACTTTAATGTCATGCGTTATGACCTCAAGATTGAGATTATTTAAGCTTTATTGGGTGGTTGGTCTGCCCGAGTTAATAAACAAAATGCAGCAGTTCTTACTAGAACCAGGAAGTATGACCATATTAGCCCGCTTCTGTCAACACTGCACTGGCTCCCTATTAAACATCGTATAGATTTTAAAATCTCGCTTATTACTTATAAAGCCCTGAATGATTAAGCACCTCAATATTGGAACGAGCTCTTATTGCATTATAGTCCTCCACATCCGCTGCGTTCTCAAAACTCTAGCAATTTGATAATAACTCGAATATCAAAATCAACTGCTGGCGGCAGATCCTTTTCCTATTTAGCACCAAAACTCTGGAATAACCTACCTAGCATTGTTCGGGAGGCAGACCCACTCTGTCAGTTTAAATCTAGATTAAAAACCCATCTCTTTAACCTGGCTTACACAACACACTAACACATTTCTAATATTCAAATAATTTCAAATAAAAATAAATCCATTAAAGGATTGTTAGGCTGCAATAATTAGGACAACTGGAACCGGGAACACTTCCCATAACACCCGATGTACTTGCTACATCGCTAGAAGAATGGCATCTACTTTAATATTAGTCTGTTTCTCTCTTATTCAGAGGTCACCTTAGCCACCAGATCCAGTCCGTATCCGGTCCAGATGGTGGATCAGCACCTAGATATGACCTCTACAGCCCTGAATGTCAGTAGAGACCATGATAACTAGATGAGCCCCAGAGACATATCCCCAATAAAGACCTTGTCTCATAGACGGCCACCGGGACAAGACCACAGGAACCAGTCGAGTCCTCTGCTTAATGTGACTTTGCTGCGGCCTGGAATTTAACTGCTGGTTTTGTCTGGCCAGAGGAGAACTGGCCCCCCGACTGAGCCTGGTTTCTCCCAAGGTTTTTTCTCCATTTTGTCACCAATGGAGTTTTGGTTCCTTCTCATTGTCGCCTTTGGCTTGCTTAGTTTGGGACACTTAATATCCAGCGATATCGTCGACTTGACTGCACAGACACATTGTGGCGAGTATTCCGAGTCCAGATTAGCGTCGCCCTGGAAACGCTGCTGCCACACTGATCAGAGAAGCACAACACCTGTGCATGATGAGTGGCGCACCTGGAGTTCGTTCCCGCTGGCCTTAAAAGCCAGTAGAAGAGACGCCAGCGGGAGAGCACCCCAGAGCTCCAGGCGGCATTAACGATTGTTCTCCTTATTTCACAGAATCTGAAGGCACCCAGGGAGAGGGATCTGCACCACGGCACTTCACCCCCCCGAGCACCATGCTGAGACAGGCACCGAGCACCATTCATCAGAGCACGTGTGATCAGTGTGTGGGCAAATAAATCACCTTCCGGGGCTCTTTCGACCAGTACCGGTCTGTGTTCTCATTCACCTATTTAAACTGAAATGAGCTGGATGATGATATCACTGAATTCAATGATGCACTGCCTTTAACTGAAAATTTAGTGTACTATTATCATTTTGCATTACTGACACAATACTTTCCTAATTAATGCTGCACAGTTGCTTTGACACATTCTGTATTGTTAAAAGCGCAATATAAATAAAGGTGACTTGACTTGTAATTTGTGCCTATCAGCTACGAGCTTTCCTAGTGAGCGTTGCTATTGGTTGGTAATGTCCGTTGTTCTACCCCATGTTTGATGTAGCCTTAGCTTGCTGGCCTAGGGCCCATTCTTCGTACCTCGCTTAATACACCTGAGATAATTTGACAGATGCCAGATCTTTTAATCATGATAACTGATCTCTGGATAATTTGGTTCTTCAAACAAATTTGCATATCTGATTAAAATATCTGGATTAAGTTGTCTAAGATTACTGCACGTTCTTGTGTTCCCCGTAAAGTGCAGATGTATCGATACTCGAAACCACGCTCAACAATGCAGCGATTGGCTGGCGGCAAGACAGCAACATAATGACGTCATATAATTAAAGACACCTGACGAAAAACTTGACACATTTGGACCTTATAAGGAACAGCCAACATGTGAAAAAATTACATAAATGTTAAATAGATGTAAAAGAGATAATCCTTTTTTTTTTTTTTTTTTTTTACATGATTCCCAATTATTTATATTCATCATTTCTAGTATTTGTACAGGCTTTACATTTTTATTTCAATGTCAGTTAGCAATTAATTTAATTTTATCTTTGAAGCAGATTTGTTATGTCAAGATCAAGTTATCTGCATCTCTGCGCTCCATCAATCCACTTCCATAATATCAGTCATCACTCAAATTAATGCACGACTACATTATCTGTATAGCATGTGTAAGACTCTAATACAATTATAAAGTAATTATTTTATAATGAATAAATCTTTCAGTGAGTAAAACGGGCTGTGTCTATAGTATTAAAGACTAAACAACATTATTATATTATCTCTAAATACATTTTTTAAATGATTATTATTTTAAATTACTGTCCCTGTATCAGTAGGGTACTCTTATAATAAAGTAGCAGTGTCTGGAACAGATTTAAAGTATCTATTCTGCTTAAAAAAGATGCGATCTAATCCTGTTTACATAAAATAAGCTGCTCCTGAGCAGGTTTAAGTTTACGGACCTGTTGCTATGACAGCAAGTCCAGGAATGAGCTTCAAAGAACCAAATTAATACACGATAATGCCAAAATCATCCAACAATCAAATCCAGCTAACGAGTAAGCGACGTACAAAGAAGGGGCCGATCTTCGTGGCCTCTCACGGTTGGGATTGACATAGTCCCCCCTGCGATGCTTTCAATAAAGTGAACGCGCGATAGGGGAAGTTCCGGTTACTGTCGTAACCTCGTTTCCCTGAGAGCGGGAACGAGACATTGTGAAAATCGCCGTGCTTGTTGCTCGATCAGTAATGCAGCATTCAGTCTCCAATTCTGACGCAACTGCCGTTCTCGCTGCATTTATACTGCCTGCCAAGCCTGTCAGTATTTGGATGCGATTTGCATAGTTGAGCATCAATTGGCCAGTTTGTTAAACTGGCGTTATCCTATAAGACTTCAGGATTTTGGAGAAGGGGAGGAGTCCCCACATGTGATTCTCGCAATGCCTCGTTCCCGCTCTCAGGGAACTGAGGTTACGACAGTAACCGGGGACATTCAGGAATTTGAGACCAGAGCACGCACATAAAAACACACAAACGTTTTTGAAAGCACGGCTTGGCATGGCTCAGTTAACGTTTCCACTGCAGTTTAGTACCGCTCTAGAGTGGGCTGTATTATAGACAATTCGTCTACTGCCACAACCTCCTGAAAAACTTTTTCATTCCGCACCGCCCCATCAAGCTCTCGCTGGATCCGCTACTCTGCTATCAACGAGAGGAACGTCTATACTTCCTCAACAGACAACGAAACAGACATTTTTTGTTGTTAAAAAAAGGTGCGGTGCTTTTTCAAAAAAAAAAAAGTTGTGTTCGATCTTCGCTGGCTGTGCTGATTTAATCTAGTGGTTCTGTTGTGTTTGTGTCAAGAGGTCAGTGTAATAGGTAGTGATGATTTTCTCCGGCCAATCAGTGATCAGCAGGTTTACACGTCACATTTTGTTAATGGTACGGCTCGCTTGGAACCTCAGCCGAGGTGGTACTGAAAAAAGTACCATTAGAGCGGGTACAAGATTGAGTTGGTATTACAGGTACTGTAAAAAGACCCTCCCCCAAACAATTCTAAAAACTCACCGGATCTATACGAATCACACAAATGACCCATTTTGAATTCAAAACCCGAATTTTGCCGAAAGGTGACAAGTTTCCAACCCTGCAAGCACAACAACTATTGATTTATTGGATGGGAGGTGCCCTTCAACGTTCCGTCTTTTAACTGAAAACAGGCTAGACTAATCAAATTTTGGGACTTAAGAATCGATATTATTTCGTAAAAATGAGAATCGATTAAAATAAAGAAATTAATATTTTTTACCCAGCCCCATGGTCCAGCCCATTTAAAATGCGACCTAATTGGTTTGCTGACTTTACGGTGAAACTGTGTTAATTTGTCACCTGTGCTGTCACACAGATACACTGTTTCCGTTCAGATCAAATCACAACAACGTAGGAAACAGATCCGGCGTGACGCAGCTGACACAGAACAGCATACATTGTTTACGTCCAGCGGATACTCTCCAAAATGGCAACAGGGTGATGCAGAGGCGAAGAAGTGGGAGAAGAATTGTTTTTTTCTTCTTCTTTGTGCACAAAAAATATTCTAGTAGCTTCGTAAAATTACGTTTGAACCACTGATGTCACATGGACTATTAACGATCGCCTTGCTACGTTTCTGGACTTGTTGAACATTTCAGTTGTGTTGCTGTCTACGCAGGGTCAGACAGCTCTCAGACTCCATCAAAAATATCTTAAAGGGGTCATATGATGCGATTTCAAGTTTTCCTTTCTCTCTGGAGTGTTACAAGCTGTTCGTGAATAGATCAGATCCCTGAAGTTGCAAAGACTAATGTCACAAACCCAAAGAGATATTTCTTTATAAAAGTTAAGAGTCAGCCACGCCTACCTAAAACGGCTGGTTCTAACACACGCCCACATGTCTATGTCATTATGTGGAAATATTAGCATAATGCGCTTAAATGTGCAGCAAAGAAAGAAGGCGTGGTTTTAGTAACCTCAGTTAGTGTTGAAGCAGTCATGTCAGGAAGACGCTGTGTGTTTCTAGGTGAAAGCAAAAGCAATTTAGCCTTTCAGAAGTAGATGCATTTAGGAATCTTTAAGATTACTTACAAACAGAACAGCAATGCGTTTTATGGACAACCGTTTCGTGAACCTAAGAGAGGAGATAATTCTGACTTTGCTATAACAATCTGGCACTTCTGAATCAGCTACTGTTTTGTTAAGTATTTGCTATTGACTGTTCAAATGCAGAGTTTGGGGGTCAGCTGCCACTCAGGCAGACTGGCTTGTCGGAAGGAGGGATTTTGTAGAAAACGAAGCGTTTGAGAGGGGCGGGGCATAGAGGACTTACAATAAATGTACAGTATTTGAAAAAATATTTGTTTTTTGAATATTAAAGCATGTCAACATATCCTGTTACACCAAAAACACAAAATAATGATCTTTAAAAAATAGCATCATATGACCCCTTTAATTTGTGTTCTGAAGATGAATGAATGTCTTATGGGTTTGGAACAACACAAGGGAGAGTAATTAATGACAGAATTTTCATTTTGGGGGTGAACTAACCCTTTAAGGCCAATTCACTAGCATGCATAGGAGAGCTAGTACTTATCGATCACATGATTAATGGATTATTCTGCATGACATATGTTAGATTCCTATCATACCCATACCTAAAACGGAACAAATACCTTACTAAACGTATTAAAATGAGGAAAATTAGGAGGTTGAGGTTAATATCGTAGTAATAGTAAAATAACTGCATTTACTGCAAACTAAAAAAGATTACTGGTTGTATCATTACAGATTCACAGAGAATAACACACCTTAAACCAAACACAACAGTTAAGCAATTGGAAACGTGGTGAATATGAATGAAGGGACACACACACCCACAAACACACCAACACCACAACAACAACCCACACCCACACACACACAAGTTCACCAGTGAAAAAGCGATATAGGCAAAGAGCGGTGCAGCTGCAATGAGGGGAATCGAGCAGCATCTCGCGCTTGTGATGGTTAGGGCATATATGAACAATCTGATAGAGAGACAAGAAACGGTTATGGTCACCATATATACACAAACACCGTCTACTTTGTGCACCATAGCTGTGTACATATGAAATAGGATATAGAAACATGCGAAATCTTAGTAGATAGAGATGAAAGATGTGCAATTTCTTGGCGATACCGATTTTTGCCGATTACGATTTTCTTTCTAAGAATTATAATTGACAGCATATACAAACAAAAGTCTACTTTTCTTCAACGCAAAGTTTTTTAATAAAAAAAACAAGTAAAAAGTCAGTAATAAAATAAAGTCAGCGATAGGGATGAAACGATTCACTCAACTCCCGAAACGATTAGATTCACGATTTTGATTTCACGATTCGATTCACGATTATTAAAAATTTTTTTAACAAAATGAGATTTAAGACAAATTTAAATTAAAATGTGTGACTGTTATTTTTGCTTGGACAAAAATGCTGCCAATTCTTTGTGAAAAATTGAAGATATAAAAAACTATAAAAGATACTAATATAGCACTGCATTATGATATGTGGTTGGTTTGTGCGATGGCATTGTCCTCATTTGTAAGTTGCTTGGATAAAAGCGTCTGCTAAATAAAATTTAAATATAATGTAAATAACAAACCTAAATTGAAATTTTAAAACAAGCCCCAAAACAAATAAATAACACAAATAAAATAAACCTCTTCATATAAAAAAATCTTATTCTCTTTTCCTGTGCTCTTTCCATTTAAAACTAGAGGCAACCACTGCATTTTAATCATGATCCAAACAAAGATGCTGCATAATGCAACATGAGCAGATTTTAAACTAAATTAGATTGTATAATCTTGAAATTTGAAGCAAAAACAGAATGACTTCAGTTTTGTGAAACCATACATAAAAAAAAATATCTGCATGAAACAAACAGCAGAGCTGAATGAGACGCAGATTCACTCTCTGCCAGCAGGTGGCATTTAAAGCGTTTCCTTGGTTTCCGCTGAAAACAAAGCAGCGCTGCACTTATGAACTTTAATGCATTATACAGAGGCAAGAGGAAAAGAAGAAATACCATCTAAACTTTTCTAAAGACATACATTCATATAAACTCCTACACCTAAATGAATCGCGATTTGTTTAGCATCTCAACCGTTTTGAATCGTCACATATTTGAATCGATTTCAACCGGCTCGCGGTTAACCGTTACATCCCTCGTCAGCAAATAAAATAAGAACAACAATTTTAATTTTAGGCCAAACATCAGCACAAATAAAGCAATAGAATAAAAGAGAGCTATAAAGCTAAGTTTTCAGGGTAAATACGATAAAAATAAGGTAATAATTTTTATTCAGGGAAGACTACTACAGAAATTTAAAGTATAAATGATAACTTAACACATCCAGTGTGATTTACATTGATTACTTTAATTTCTGTAGTCTTCATTGTAAAAGTTAAATACAGATGAATGCTTATTATTAAAGTTATAAAACGTATTCAGTCAAGTGCAGAAAGTGATTTCTTTGTCTTTTGTTCTTTGATTAACATGACCAGACAGCAGCAGGATATGGATGCGAGGGTCCCTTTTAAGAGTTTATCCAAGGAACCAATATACTGTACACAACATGTGTTTCTCTTTCTCATACTATTAAGTTACAAAACGACTGTGTTTAAATGGCTACTCGCCAAGCGGGCCTTTTGGACAATATTGTCATGTATTTGAACGTTTTAGCGCAGTTGTCAAGCTGTTTGAGACCCGAGCATGATTGTCGCTCCCTAACTCTAGATTCAGTGGGGTGCGAATCGGGAAGGACATATAATGGCATCCAAGCACTATGTAACCGGAGCGAATGAGATGTGTGTGAGAGAGAATGGGTCGTCGGAGAGAAGAGAGCGAGAATGCACGACTGACGTTATTGCCTGTGCCGCTGGTAACAAAACGGATCGGCTCGATTCGGAAAGAAGTGAGACTGACCGACCAATCACCGATCCGGGCCGATCATGAAGAAAATCGGCCAATTCCGATCCCTGGCTGATCGATCGGTGCATCTCTAATTATTAAGAAACCAAGTTGTAATGATTATAACAATTAAAGGGTGATTTCAAAAACAGAAAGCCAATTCTGAAGGTTAATATTGTGTGTAAAATATTTTGACACACAATCCCCTTTAGATCAGTCTTAAAAAAACAGTATTGTAACAACAATATTGTGAAAGGGTACAATTTAAAAGTGCCTTTATTTGAAAATAGAAACCTTTTATAACAATATTAATGTCTTCACTGTCACTTTTGATTCATTTAATGTGTCCTGGCTTAAGTATTAAATTCTGTTAAAAGAAAAAAAAATATCCCCAAACTTTTGAATGGTTTCAACATTTTAAATAAAAAAAAAAATTTTTTTTTTGCTTTGAACACCAATAACATATAGAATTATTTCTGAACGATCATGTGAAAGAAGTCTGAAAACCCTTTACATGGTAATATTTCACAATATGACTGTTATTACTATAGTTATTATGATCAAATAAATGCAGCCTCTGTGATATTAAGACATTCGTCACTTATTCGCAATCCAGAAGAGAGATGTCAAGATACAGCTGATGTAAAATTGCAAAATGATTATCTTAAATAGTGTTACCATAAAAAGATACAATTATTGATTAAAAAAAATTGCAAAAAATTAGCTCCGTTACAGTAACATAACAGATTTTGGATATCTTGAACAGCGTTACCATTGTGAAAGATTAAAAAAAAAGAATAGTAACCAAAAAAAGGAAACAGGAAGAATCTCATATCTTCTAAATGCATCGAGTTAGATTAAAGTGCAATTGTATGTTTGGTCATGGGGGCTGACGTAATGAATGCACCGATGTCAGTGCCACTAACTGCAATCAGCAAGAGTGTGTGCACCTACTTTGCATGTGCTTTTTTTCTGTATCATAGCTGAATTTTAGCTTTTACCCCACCAAAGAAAAATGTTATACATTTTCCATTTGTTTCCTATGGAGGTCTTTTGACCTCTATGAACACACATATGACTATTTTAAAGGCCATTTAGGCTTTTACCAAGACCTAAGATAAGGTGTCCTGTGGTATCTGGCACCTGACGTTAGCAGCAGACCTGCAGGTTGTGATTTGTTGCTCCAGCACATCCCACAGATGCTCAATCGGCTTGAGATCTGGGCAACTAGAGATCAAACTGGAGTTGTATGTTTGGTCATAGTGAGCTTTTTATTCTTCAGACTTTTAGAAGCTTTTGGGGGCCTTAACATGCTTAACATTTCGCACACATGCCCAGGCCAAAAGATCACAGTGGGTTTTCAACTACTGAATATGGGTCAAATTCAATAAATTGGACATTGAGTCACATCGCGCTCCTCGTGTCTCTGGGATTGAACCATATTGGGCCTTAAAAATTAAGAAAACTAAATTTAAAATGTGTATTAAGAACATGAATTTAAAATGATAGTTACTACTCGAGTTATAAGCATACAAACTCTGGAAAAATAATATTTATAGCACTCAGACAAGTTTGTTCAATGCAGCTGTTTTGATACATTAGATACATTTGTAGTTTCAACATTATTTGTACTTCAGACATCACTTTTTAAAAGAAAAAAGTATCATCTGCATGCAAAGTGACCCACATTTGGTTTTTGACCATGTGTACAACTCAACAATTTACTCTTGAAGGGCATGAAGTTATCTTTAATATTTCGAGTGACAGGCATGCAAACTTTGGAAAAAAAAAACTTGAAGTGCTTTTCCCCCCCATGTTTGAATGGTCACCACTGGCATAATGCAACAAAGATTGCTGAAGTTAACAGATTTTGAACAACCTGTGGAAAAAAAAAAATTATATATATATGCTGCAGTTTTTCTAAAGTAATTTTTACCCTCCTGAAATTTGATTCACAATCTCTCTGGTCAAAAATTTCATTTTGACCCCTCTACAAAATAGTGGATAAATCTATCCATGAGATTTAATATTTTGATTTTCATCACTATACATGTTTATCTTTCTTCAGAAAAAGATACTGACAAAATCTAGACTTGGAGCAGGGGAGGTCTGGTCAGGTTGATAGGAATGACCCTGTTTCTAGCACTCACTGATGTTATGAGGTTAGTGTCAGAGGAGGCCACGGTGATCATCACGGGTCGTTTCATATAGTAACTGTTTAACCTGCGAACAAGATGTCGCTTCTGAGCGCTGCAGCAGAAAGGAAGATGTGTGTCTGTTCTCGCACAGCGATCATAGCGACTCAGAGGGAACGAAATACAGCACAGGGAAACCAAACGGTGTTGGATTTACATAATTACACTGGTGAGTAAATATTGACATAAAACATATCAGTGGATGCGATTATTAAAGTTTAACAGATCATGTATTGGGTAACATATGGCACTATAACAGGCCTGCAACTCTCAAACCAAAGGCAAATCAAGAAGTTAAGTTCTCGTTGAACTGCAGCACTTCAGACTTTTCAAATGACTCCATACTAATGCATTTATGTTTGCATACAGCGTCAGTTAATGTTGATTGTGTAATTAGTTAAAGATTGAAATATTCAAGAGGCTTTAACGAAATAACCAAAACAATCCTAGGTTTTTATTTAGCACAGTGGCTAGATTAACAAATAACCAGACGTCACCCGATCTAAATATTCCCTCACAGTTTAATAGTAATGACTTTATGAATTTCTTCACAGATAAAAAAGATAACATCAGAAACACAATAACAAATGTAGATTCTACAGCATAAACTACTTCAGCTTCATTCATCGCACCAAAAAATAAACTGCAGTGCTTTACAACTATAAAACAGGAATAGCTAAATAAACTTATCACTGCATCTAAACCAACAACATGCCTGTTAGATCCTGTACCCACTAAATTACTGAAAGAGTTGTTACCTGTAGCCGAAGAACCGCTTCTCAATATTATTAACTCGTTGTTGTCTTTAGGTCATGTCCCAAAACCATTCAAGCTGGCGGTTATTAAGCCTCTTATTAAGAAACCACAACTAGATCCTAGTGAACTGGCAAATTACAGACCCATCTCAAATCTTCCTATTATGTCTAAAATTTTAGAAAAAGTTTTGTCTGCTCAATTGTGCTCCTTCCTGCCAAAAAAAATTATCTCTAGAAAGGGAATTTCAGTCAGGTTCAGGCCCCACCATAGCACAGAAACTGCACTTGTTAAAATTACAAATGACTTGCTTCTTGCGTCAGACCAAGGCTGTGTCTCATTGCTAGTTTTACTTGATCTTAGCACTGCGTTCGATACTATAGATCATGACAAACTCATAGATCGATTACAAAACTATACAGCTATTCAAGGGCAGGCTTTAAGATGGTTAGATCCTACCTGTCCGATCGCTACAACATTGTTCATTTAAATGGGGAGTCATATCAATTATCACCAGTAAAATATGGAGTGCCACAATGATCTGTCCTAGGTCCTCTGCTATTTCGATATACATGTTGCCCCTTGGTAATATATTATTAGAAAACACGGGATTAGTTTCCACTGTTATGCCAATGATACACAACTATATATCTCAACAAGACCAGAAACTTCTAAATTATCTAAGCTAACAGAGAGTGTTAAAAATGTGTAAAAGTTGGATGACCAATAATTTTCTCCTATTATATTCGGATAAGACAGAGATATTACTTCTTGGACCAAAAAAAGAGTACACATAATCTCTTGGATTACAATTTTCAACTAGACGGATGTACTGTTACTTTCCTTACAGTCAAAAATCTGGGTGTTATATTAGTCAGCAAATTGTCTTTTGAAAATCCTATTTCCCATGTTACAAAAACAGCATACTTCCATCTTAAACATTGCTAAACTACGGAACATGCTACCTGTTACTGATGCAGAAAAGCTAGTTCATGCATTCATGACCTCAGGACTGGACTATTGTAATGCACTGCTAGGTGGTTGTGCTGCATCTTCAATAAATAAGCTACAGTTAGTCCAAAATGCAGTGGCTAGAGTCTTTTCCAGGTCAAGAAAATATGATCATATTTACCCCAATTTTACAGTCTCTGCACTGGCTACCTATTAAGTTCGTATCAGTTACAAAATATTACTACTTACATATAAGGCCCTAAATGGTTTAGCTCCTCCGTACCTAACTAGTCTTCTACCACGCTACAATCCATCACGCTCCCTAAGGTCGCAAAAAAAACCTCTGGACTTTTGGTAGTACCTAGGAAAGCAAAGTTCACTAAAGGAGGTAGAGCTTTTTCGCATTTGGCTCCCAAACTCTGCAACAGCCTTCCTGATAATGTTCGGGGTTCAAACACACTCTCTCCGTTTAAATCTAGATCAAAGACACATCTCTTTAGCCAAGCATTCAAACAATGCATCTCAATCTTGTACTGCAGTTATATCTGATCAAAAGCACATCATTATTATTCTTTAGTTTGGGTAAAACAAATCAATTTTGCTTGGTTGCGAAAAACAGATGCTACGCCTAAGTATGTCTCTATTTGTTCTCTGCTTTTTTTGCACGGGATGTTTCTGGATTACACAAGCTTCAGTCTGGATCCAGAACACCTGGACATGAGAAGAGATGATGCCAACCCCCCAGAAAACCTCAGATGATGCTAACCCTGGAACAACACATAAAACTACCACATTTTGCTTAAGTTTGATATGCCTCAATATAATAATTGCTGGTATATATTCATAGTCGGTTTTAGTACGTCTTATATGATTTTTCCGTCTGCTGGTTCGTTGGTACAGAGGAGACTGGCCCACCGACACTGAGCATGGTTTCTACCCAAGGTTGTTCTCCATTATGTCAACCGATGGAGTTTTTGGTTCCTATTGCCACGTCGTCGCCTCTGGCCCTTGCTTGGTGGGGACACTTAATTTCCAGCGATACCGTTTTTGCAAATGATTGCAAAGATACTATTTATACTGAACTGAGCTGGATGATGACATCCCTGAATTTAATGATTAACTGTCTTTAACTGAAAAATTAGTGTTTACTATTGTCCTTTTGCATTAATGACACACTATTTTCCAAATTAATGCTGTTCAGTTGCTTTGACACAATCTGTATTGTTAAAAGCGCTATATAAATAAAGGTGACTTGACTTGACTTTACGTGCATAGTCTTCGCACATTCGTTCATTTGGATTGTGTCTGAATAACTGTCCGTTACCTTGCTCTTGGAGCAGCCCACGGACCTGAGCGCTCCGAAGAAGATGCCGGCAGCAGGGACTGAGCAGCAGGATTCCGTACGCCAGCGCGGTGCCCTCGGCGCCGGACACGAAGCGGCCCGCGGTCCCGTTCACCGCATCCGACCCGGTACTGGAGCCGTCTGGCACAGCTGCGCTTTGCTCCACATCAGCCATGTTTTCACGCGTTCAGATACTGTGACCCTTATATATAGATATTCTGAGATTGTCAACTGAGTGTGCTTCTCATTGAGATGAGCTCGGGTCTCTTTTAAGGCCACGTTTCCTATCTCTGCCCGGCGAAGTCTCCGTGTTCTTCACTGCTCGGACACAAACACACTTACAAGCGTGCTGACACCCGATGGACCGGAGGAAGCATTACCGCGGCGCTGTTCTACGCGCTTCTCAAGCGGAAGGCTTTTAGGCCAGAGTTTTCCTATGAATTAAACACTAGAAGGATTATACTTATTAGGGGTCTAACCTGATCTTCTTCTTCTTCCTCTTCCTCCTCCTGTCTGTGGATGCAGGGTGCAAATTAAATAATGGGATTTTTTTGTTTTTGAAAGAAGTCTCTTCTGCTCACCAAGGCTGCGTTTATTTGATCCAAAATACAGCAAACACTGTAATGTTTTGAAGTATTTTTACAATTTAATGTAACTGTTTTCTATCTTTATATATTTTAAAATGCAGTTTATTTCTGTGATGTGCAGCTGTATTTTCAGCATCATTACTCCAGTCTTCAGTGTCACATGATCCTTCAAAAATCATTCTAATATTTGCTGCTCAAGAAACATTTTTGATTATTATCAATGCTGAAAACAGTTGTGTACTTTTTGGGGATTATTAGATGAATAGAAAGTTCAAAAGAACAGCATTTATCTGAAATAGAAATGTTTGTAACATTTTACACTACCGTTCAAAGGTTTGTGGTCAGTAAGATTTTTTTTTCTTTTTTTCCCCTTTGTTCCAGAGCAAATCGATTTGGCTGAGGGCAAATTTACATACCTTATTTTTAATATTGTTATTAGGGCTGTCAATAGATTAATTGCACACTCATCGTGAAATTAAGCATACACCATTTATCTTGTTTAACATATTTTGTCATCATGAATCATGAAAAAAAAACATTCAGATTTCACAGTGTATATGTGGTGTGATAGATAAAATCATATCTACCTGAACTGAGAATAGCGTGGGTATTTGGCGTCATTAATTGGTGCCTGGTTAGCAGGCTTGAGGATCTATATAGTTGGTGTGTATTGCCCAGGTCAGAGTCACGAACTGCACAGGGACATAAAGATTGAGGATCCAAACGCAGGTAATCCACAATCAAAGTCACAAACAGGCATGAGGTCAAACACAATCAACAATCCTAACAATGACAGTGTAGTGATTCTGCTGTCACCAACCTAGGGGGGTTGGTGTATTGAAATAGTGTACTGATGGGTATTCACGTCACCAATGACATTATGATTTTTGGATCACGTGTCACTTAAGGTGCGGTTATGAGTACATCAGATAAGAAAGATTGGTGGGATCTCTAACTTGTAGAACCTCTTACTGTATTGTCAACACAAGGAAGACACAACTGTAATAAAATAGATTTTATTAACAAACGATTGACAAGAGTAATCAACACTACTATTAAATGAATACAATCAAGGAAAAAGGAATAAAGTGCATAAGATGCATAAAATGCAAGTGATTCAATTGGGTGTTCCTATGGCAAAGTTATGTTATCTTATGAAAAGATAAACAGAAACTAATAAGATGAACAACCCTATTATGCATCAAACAAATAAATCGAGAGATTATTTGTTCTTAACTGATCAGCTATATAACATCTAATGTAAATTAGAAAAAATCATATACTGATAATATACAACAGCCATGGTCTCTGGAAGAGGTTTGGATAAGTGATAGTTACGTTCTCTGTGGTCGAGTGAGCAGTCCGGTGGCGGTGACTTCATCCACTGGTTGTGCTGGTAACAATGCAGTGGAGAAAGGAGCAGGAATCTGTTTCGACAGCCTTGAACACGAAGCGCTGGAGGATGCTGATCTCCTGGAGCACCAAAGGGTCCTAGAATCTGGAGCTCAGACGTGGCCCTGGAGTAGGTGCAGAAGGTCCTTAGTCTGGAAAAAAACAGACGAAATTAACTTGAAGTGAAGGTTTGCTTGCTGGAGCTTAACCTTGTTGCAGCTGTCTGTGTGTCTTCTGCCTCTCTGGGCTGGAGACTCAGAACTTGGTCGATCTGCTTTGTCTCACTAGGATGGAGACTCAGAACGTGCTGCATCTGTTGTTGTCTCACCGGATGAAGGCTCTGAATGCAGGGTATCTCTTTCAGGCTCAGAACATGGTCATATCTGTTGCTGCCTCAAAAGCTGGAGACTCAGAACTTGGTATCTGTTATTGTCTATCTGGACTCTCAAAACGTTGGTGATCTGTTTCAGTCTCTCCCCTTACAGGACTGAGACTCAGAACAAGGAGTGTCTTTTGGGAAGGTACCTTTATCCCTTTCAGATGAGGAGGTGATTGTAAAACCAATTCTCCATTTCCATGCTCCGTTTCCCTCAGAGCAGGGGAACATAGCGTGGCCCACCCTTCTTTCCTCCTGTGGAACTTATCTGCATAGTCCAAACACACATTTAGAAAAGTGTCACTAAAATTTTACCAATGCATTATTCACTTACCAAACCACAACCAGAATACCTTTGGCAATGTTACGAACACATTAAGTCCAAACATGATGGAAGAAGACTGAACTGTCATGCATGCACTCATTTGTCCATTAACAGCTGAGTTTGTGTAAGATGTTGCACTACACGTCGCTGTAACGGAGATTACTTATTTCTCTGAATAAATATAAGATGGGTGTTTCACCCACTGATGCTGAAACCTTGGAGGTCCTAAGGAATTTTTATAGCAGTGTAGCAATAGCTCAACAGGGAAATATTTATATATTATAACTGGTTATAATTAATAATAAATATTTAGATTAGATCTTAGAATTAACTGTAGCAGAATCAATATTACAATTATTTGATCTGTCCGTCCACCGAGCAGACAATATAATCATTTATCAATTCAAGGAAAGATTATTTTCCTGGCCAAGGAACAATAGCTTTTCCTACTTTATGCAGTACTAGCAGTAATTTAGCATGTAGAAAGACTTCAAACATTCAGTGACTTCGAATTGTGAGCAACACACAGAGACAATCAATTGTGAATATAAGGGATTTAATAAATGAAACTACAGCTAATATACAACAAGACTAAGCAAAACACATATATACAGAATAAAGAAAAGGAAGGAAGAGAGAGAAAAGAGCAAAAGAATGGCACATCAATTAACCACAACCTAATGAGAATCATCAAAGAATCAAAAATCACCTTAAAAGGGGCTCAAACTTAAACACGCATCTAAATAGTTGTAAACGGTTACTTGCATTGGCTTTGTTGCTGAACAAGAGTCCTGATGCGGTAGACACGGAGGTTCTTGATGAGTTTTCTTGGATTGCGATAGGAGGTTTGCTTGGTTCATCTGAAAAAAAAAAGATAGGAAAGTCCACAGCGACTCAACAAAATTAATTGAAGATAAAACTGCCGGAAAATTAAACTCAAGAGGAGAGTTTTGAAGAGTCTTGGATAGTGTCCGTCTCAAAAGAAGAGGTTTCTGAGCCAAGATTAGTCTGAGCTACTTTTGACTTTTGATAGTTCCTATCCACACCCACCTTTTGGGTGGAATGGCCAATTAGAGGCATGAATTTTGAGCGGGAGAAAATTTATTTGTCTCTGTTTATGGCCCATTTGCATGTTTATTGCTGGTCTGGAGGATTGGTGCAGTTTTACCCAAAATAAAGTACAAATAGTATGATACATTTCACGATCACATAGTGTACATCATTGTTTGAGGAATAAAGAGCAGATCATTTTGATACCAAGAACGAAACATCTAGAAGATCTTAAAGCAGAGATACACTCATATACCTGAATATAAGCATTGAGAGTCTAACTAATACAAATAAAGAGTGGTAACTAGGCTAATACAATAAGGAAACATACAAACAACACATGCATATACCAGATACAATTGTAACTGATTAATTATAGTCTAAATAAAGAAATGTCTTTATGTGTGTGTGTTATGTGTATTGTGAGCATAGTGTAGTTTGCTGGTCAGCAAGGCCCATTGGTGCCTGGCTCCGGGGGTCATTTACGTCTCTTTGTCAAGTCACCTTTATTTATATAGTGCTTTTAACAATACAGATTGTGTCAAAGCATCTGTACTGCATTAAATAGGAAAATAATGTCAATAATGCACAATGACAATAGTAAACACTCAATTTTAAGTTAAAGGCAGTTCATCATTGAATTCAGTGATGTCATCATCCAGCTCAGTTCAGTTTAAATAGTATCTGTGCAATCAAGTCAACGATATCGCTGGAAATGAAGTGTCCCCAACTAAGCAAGCCAGAGGCGACAGCGGCAAGGAACCAAAACTCCATCGGTGACAGAATGGAGAAAAAACCTTGGGAGAAACCAGGCTCAGTCGGGGGGCCAGTTCTCCTCTGGCCAGACGAAACCAGCAGTTCAACTCCAGGCTGCAGTAAAGTCACATTGTGCAGAGGACTCAACTGGCTCCTGTGGTCTTGTCCCGGTGGCCGTCTGAGACAAGGTCTTACTGGGGATCTGTCTGGGGGTATCCTTAGGTTGTGAATTTTGGTAGCCCCTCCCTGCTGACTTTCAGGGCTGTAGAGGTCTTTTCTAGGTGCTGATCCACCATCTGGTCTGAATACGTACTGGATCCGGGTGACTGCAGTGACCATCTGATCTGGATACAGACTGGATCTGGTGGTTACGAGGACCTTGGAATAAGAGAGAAACAGACTAATATTAGCATAGATGCCATTCTTCTAGCGATGTAGCAAGTACATCGGGTGTTATGGAAAGTGTCCCCGGTTCCGGTTGACCTAATTTCAAGGCAGCCAAACATAGAAATAGTGTGCTATGTGTAAGCCAGGTTAAAGAGATGGGTCTTTAATCTAGATTTAAACTGACAGAGTGTGTCTGCCTCCTGAACAATGTTAGGTAGATTATTCCAGAGTTTGGGCGCTAAATAGGAAAAGGATCTTCCGCTCGCAGTGATTTTGATATTCTAGGTATTATGAAATGGCCAGAGTTTTGAGAACACAGCAGATATGTAGGACTATAATGCGATAAGAGCTTGCTCAAGTACTGAGGAACTAAACCATTCAGGTCTTTATAAGTAATAAGCAAGATTTTAAAATATATACGATGTTTAATAGGTAGCCAGTGCAGTGACAGAACCGGGCTAATATGGTCATACTTCCTGGTTCTAGTAAGAACTCTAGCTGCTGCATTTTGGACCAGTTGGAGTTTGTGTATTAAGCGTCCAGAACAACCACCCAATAAAGCATTACAATAATCTAACCTTGAGGTAATAGATTTGGAATGTGTTTGAAGTTCAATGGGGAGACGAGAGTGGTGAAACTGTTTAGCATCTCCTTGATAGTGGGGGGAACCATTGGTCATTTAGCACCCATATAAATGTAGAATATGTGGCCAGGACTGTAATTTATATGCAAACGTCAAAGGCTAAAAGGGGTCTCTTAAGCCATAAAACCACAAAGATCATCCATGATTTTATGCAGACACAGGCCAAAAGCGGTGGAATAAGTACATAAGTGGGTGAAGGGGCAGAACGCCAGATATTTGACCAATGAGAAAGTTCGGTCCTCTCCCAGGGCTGGGTTGTCTAGAAGAGGGTTCTTCTTTCTTTAGGTGTCTGGCTGTTGTCCTTGCATCTTTATCTGAGGCATTGGACAGTCTGCCTATATTAGTCAACCAAGATCCAATCAAAATGTAGCAAAACCTTTTTGTCCACCTCTTGTGGTCAGAGAGGGGGGCCGCATAAACCTGGGCCCTGGATTTGCTGTCCACTTAAAAACGTCAAAGCTATTCAGCTGTTCACAGATGCCATTCTACTTACGATTTTTAAGTTGTTGTAATAGCGAGTAAAATCGCGAGTGTTATGGGAAGTGTTCCTTAAGGTTGTGCCGGTGACCGTAATTAATGCTAGGCCTAACAATCCATTTTAAAATGGCCTCTGATTATAGAATGCGAGTATAATAATGTGTATTAGGAGTAACCAGGTAAAGAGATGGGTCTTTAATCTAGATTTAAACTGACAGAGTGTGTCTGCCTCCCGAACAATGTTAGGTAGATTATTCCAGAGTTTGGGCGCTAAATAGGAAAAGGGTCTGCTTGTTGATTTGATCTATTATAGGTATTATCAAATGTCGTCATTATATATATTTGGAAGTTGGAAAAAATTTGAGTTTTACAAATGCTCGACAAACATGGCTTTCAAAGAAGAGTTGCTATCAAAAGACACACCTAGGTTCCTCAACTGATGCTGAGGCAGTTGACAGAGCAGCATCAAGTAGTGTAGACCGTGTTCTATAGCCACTATCTGATGCGATACTGTGGTCTGACGGTTGCATGGTTATAAATTGTTTATCTCTCAATAGTAATATCGATCTTGTGAAGTTAAAGTTGTTCTAAAGTCGCTTTACTGCTGGTGCTTCTGAGGCGTTCTTTTTTGTTAAGTGTAGCCAACTGTATTTAAAAATACTGGGGGGTGTGTGTGTTGATGGTTCCTTAAGGAATGAGATGATGAATGAGCCAACAAAGTAAGTAGATTTAGCAGTTTTTAAACGGCATTTTCTGTAGATGTAAGTATCCTGGTACTTTGACATCATGCAATATGAAATACCTCTATTTGTTTTCCTCCAGCTCGCCGGTCCAGATTTTCCGTGGTGCTCTCGTTAGGGGTGCGAGTGTGCTTTGTTTACCATGTGTCAGACCTGTTTTCCTAATCCTTCCTTAAGCGGTTAATTAAAGGAGAAACTGTGTATCAAAGTGCTAAGAATAAAACGAGAGAATTAGAAGCTTCTGTCTACACACCCGGACATGAAGTCTTTCCTCTGAGGCTTTTGGATTGACTAAGGTTGAGGACAAGATCGGGGAATATTTATTTAACAAAGGTTCATGAGGTCTTTTGTTGTAGAAAAGTGATGGATACTCTACAGAGTATTTGTAAAAAGGAGGTTTGAGAGAAGTGTTGCAGTTTTAGCTATAGGGGATAACGGCTCAAGCATTTCTGAGGGAAAAGGAGTTCTCCCTAAAGTGGCTTTAATCAGCTGAATGTCTCGTCACTCCCCTAGCCGGGGAACCGGTGTTACGTGGAGTCACTTGAGACGCAGTCTGCTGTGTAAGCAACATGATCGGTTTTGGAGGGACTAGGATGGTTTTGTGCGCACCTTTTCAAGGCTGCAGTATGATGGTTTATGGCATAATCACAAAAAGAAACGGAATGCATAGACAAAGAAAAGGAATCTGATTTCAAATAGTCTTTTGAATGGGGGGCCGGAGTGTCAAGAAGTTTATAGAAAAAAAACCCTTTCATTTCTAAAAAAAAGCTAAACAACCCCCTGTTTTCAGCCTGATTTTTTTGTACAGGAGTAGGAATGTACGAACTTCTTATTTTCTTACTACTAGTATAATAATCATTATTTTTTTATTAATTTTAAGAAAAACTTTTTTTTTTTTTTTTTAAAGAATAATCACTTTTAAATTCAACCCTATAAATACATTCATAGGGTCCTAGTAGTGTTAAAAAAAAGTTGATTATTAAAATTTAATTAAACCATTAAATATGGAAAACACAGAGTAATTTGTTCTAAAAACAGAATAATATTATTTTAATTTAATATTTTTTATATTTTAAAAACAGTTTGAGAAATAATTAAAACGTATATATATGAGGGCTCGAAAAAATTATTTTTGTTCAACTTTTAATAAATTGCGTAACTTGTATAAGTTTCATTATTTCAATTAATTAGACATGCTTTTTGATTAATACAATTTAATTCCAGAAAAAAAGCGGGGAAAAAATTTGAAAAAATAAAACAGATTTCATAGGGCCCTAATCAGTCGACTTTCCTCATATATTTGCATCAATATAGGGTATATTTTTCATTAACACGCTTGCTTTTTTTGTTGCATTATGACACACTATTTTCCTAATTAATGCTGTACAGTTGCTTTGACACAATCTGTATTGTTAAAAGCGCTATAGAAATAAAGGTGACTTGACCTGACCTTTCTTGTTCTTACTAATGTCAAGACTCTTCAGACTTGTTATATGTTTACAGTGTGGCAATTGATATACAGATTTGGTAGGCGACCTTTACATAACACATTGTATCAGAGGGTGTTAAGGGTGGGAGCACAGTGAAGAACTTTATGCTGTTATGGTGTAGACAAACTCGAAATGTAGGACTGACATCAGAACACGTCCACAATGGAGAATATGCTAACACCCTCAGAAAGGGTTAGACTATAATACATATTACACACTAAGCAGGCTAACACACACACATTTTGTTGTTTGATATTTGAAATAAATTATAGGTAACAAAATGCTTAATGCAATACCTGAGTACAAATGGAGTGAGATTGAAAAATGCAGCAGTAAGTAATATTCCTAAGAGTAAAGGAAGAAGAAAGACAAAAAATGGTACCATGGTGGAATAAGGAGTGTGATGAAGCTATTAGAAGGAAAAGGAGAGCATACAAGAACGTAAGAAGAATGCATAACTATCTAGATTTAATGGAATATAAGAGAGAACAAGCAAAAGTAAAAGAGGTGGTAAGAAGGGCAAAAAGGCAACATTGGAGAGATTTCTGTGACAGAATAGGGAAAAGTACATCAATAGAGGAGGTATGGAATATGATCAGAAGGATGACTGGAATAAGGAAGGAGATAGAATATCCTGTTTTAAATGAAGGGGAAGTCATAGCACTAGAAAACAGTGAGAAAGCAGAAATGTGTTGTAATACATTTATAAAAGTAAACAGTACGGAAAATCTGACTGAAGAATTTAAGAGGGAAAGGGAGGAAATATTAAAAGAGCATCCTCATCTATTGGACAAAAGTGAGGAAAGAGATCATATAATGGATGTCCCATTTGGAATGACGGAACTAAAACGAGCGCTGAGGAGAATGAGAGAAACTACTCCTGGTCAAGATGAAATCAACTATTATATGATCAAGCAGTTAAATGAGGAATCATTGAGAGTAATGTAATGAGTAATTCTACAATAAAGTTTGGGAAATGGGGGTACTACCACAAAGTTGGAAAGAGGCACTGGTATTGCCAATAAAGAAACCAGGGAAGGATCCAAGTAAGCCGGCTAATTATAGATCAATAGCCCTTACATCTCATGTAGAGAAAGTGATGGAGAGAATGATAACGGACAGACTAGTTTATTTTTTGGAAAAAGAAGGAAAATTATCACCTTATCAAAGTGGATTTAGGGTAGGAAGAGGAACTATGGATCCGGTTATGTGTTTGGAAGCGGAAATAAAGAAGGCTCTATCAAATAAAGAATCAGTAACTGCTGTGTTTTTCGATATTGAAAAAGCCTATGACATGTTATGGAGAGAGGGTTTGATGATAAAATTGGAGGAGATGGGGGTAGGGGAAAGAATGTTTAATTTGATTAGTGACTTCCTTAAACAAAGAGTAATAAGAGTGAGAGTAGAAGACTCTATATCATCTCAAGGAATAATAGAAAATGGCACTCCTCAAGGAAGTGTAATAAGTCCATTTTATAATAATGATAAATTATATGTTTAGTAAGGTGGATAGGAGCATTGGAAGGTCACTGTTTGCAGATGATGGGGCTTTGTGGTATAGAGGAAGAAACAATAATTTTAATATGGGGAAATGCAGAAGGCTGTGGATGAGGTAGTTAAATGGTCATACAAATGGGGATTTAAGTTTTCTGTGGAGAAGTCACAAACCTTATTTTCTAAGAAGTAGACAGTGAATGGATGTTAAGAATATATAACAAAGACATGGCACGAGTAACATCAGTTAAGATTCCTTAGGAATGTTAATGTGCCAAAGATACTGATGAAGAAAAAAGCTAGAATAAGTGATCAACTGTCAGTATATACAGGTGAATTGATGGCTATTCTGCTAGCAGTACAACTAATTAAGGAAAGGGAAATACAAAATGTGGTCATTTGTTCAGATTCATATTCAGCAATAGTCATTATTGATAACCAAATAAGGCATTGGGAGAGAAATCGCAGCGACGAGGGGAGGCCAGATTTAATCATGGAAATCCTTCAAAATCTCTTTGAGTTAAAACAAAGTAGAATAGAAGTTATGTGGGTTCCAGCCCATGTGGGAATTAAAGGAACTGAAGAAGCAGGTTAATTAGCTAAGCAAGCAGTAGATGATGAAATAGTAGAGCTATCACATAGTATAAGAGAAATACAATCAGTAATAAAGGAGAAAGTGATTAAAAAGTCACTGGGGGGAATAGTATCGAGGAATAGTATCCCTCCTACTATTTATTGTAAAAGGAAAAATTTACAATAAATAGTAAGCCTACTTAATATATCCTATTTTAAATAAACTGTATACTGAATTTATTTTTGTGTGAGTGTGTGTCTTCCTTCATTAGCCTTCATTTGCATGAACGGCTCGATTAGTTCCTGTATCAAATGAAGGCCCGCTCTGAAATAAGAAATGTGCTGTGATGGGTTAGCTGGGCCAGTGTGTGCTGTGATTGGTTAGCTGGGCCAGTGTGTGCTGTGATTGGTTAGCTGGGCCAGTGTGTGCTGTGATTGGTTAGCTGGGCCGGTGTGTGTTGTGATTGGTTTGCTGGGCCGGTGTGTTGTGATTGTTTTGCTGGGCCAGTGTGTGCTGTGATTGGTTAGCTGGGCCGATGTGTGCTGTGATTGGTTAGCTGGGCCAGTGTGTGCTGTGATTGGTTAGCTGGGCCAGTGTGTGTTGTGATTGGCTCCACTCGGCGCCTGGTCGGGAAATGTCATGCCCCTTACCATAGCCGCCTGCGAGCTTCAGTGTAAATATTGAGTCAATATCAAATCAATTTGAGCGCGATTTAAACCCGGATGATTGTAACCACTCTAAGTTCGTCTGCCTTGGGAAAACTAGCACATCTCCGACATAGTGATAACACTCGTTGCTAGGTTGGCCATATGCACCGTTCATACAGGACACATCCCGGCCAGGAATTTAATATTGCCTAAAATATACAGGTTTTGGCTGTTAGCACTGTGTAGATCGATCGTTGTATGACATTATTTCACAAGAGCTATAGAAAGCAGAGCAGACGGCTCCTTATGCTTTCAAATAGCTCTTGCACCTACTTTGGTGTCTTTTTTTTTTTTTATCGGTGCACAACCACGCTTCAAGTCAAACGAACGAACAAACATGTGCGCATATTTGCATCGTTTTAAACGTTCCCTGTAGATCTCACCATCTCACGCGCAGCCACATGATTGGTCGATTATATACAATACCTGCATGTTATTGGACAAACGTTTCCCGTATGAACGGTGCATATGGCCACCCTACTCATTGCCTTCTCTAGTGCAGCTCAACCAGGTCTCGTCCCATTCGTCGGTATTTGTGATATCAAAAATCCCGGAAAATATGTGTTGTAGTTCAAACGAGTCGTTCGTTGCAGTTTTTGAAGATTTCTGGTAAATAAAATATCTCCTTTTGAATTGAACTTTGAGCTTTGTAACTTTGCAGACCTTTTTTTATGCTCAAACAGCAACATTACAGACTAACTTAAATTGAAAAAGTGAAAAAGCATAATACGACCCCTTTAATGTTTTCTTTATAACGGTTATGGAGGAGGGGCTTAATTCACCGCGTTGCGCTCTTATTCTGTACTATTCTGCTTGCCTGTAGCCTACATATATTTTTTATTATCTGTATATAGGATTTGGTGTTCGTCCATTATAAGCCGCATTAAGAGTTTTTTTATAATGGTTTTCTATAGTAAGAAAATGCATGCAATTCAGCGCGTTGCCTTTATATTCTAGGCTCATCTGCTTGTTAAGTACATATTTTTAATAAACATACCGAAATTTGGGCTTTTTATATGATTGCACCTGCAGGACTTGCACGTCTATGTCTCTCAACGAACATTTCCGTCAGTAATTTAATTTAACAAATTATATATAATTAAAATTATATATAAGTTTTGTACATATCCATTCATCATAGTGTAAATAGTAATAATAATAATAATAATAATAATAACGGAATAAGCAGGCTAATCAGCCAAAATTGTAATGTTTTTAATAAAGGTGTGTATTCTGTAGCCTAATGTTAACAGATAAATTAGATCTTGTTATTAAGAACTTTTGGGAGAATATAGGACAGAAGTCAAACATTTATGGCAAATTTATATCTTGTTCAATTATTTGACCGAACTGACAAATTACATGAAAAATGACATTAAAAATCACTGACTAAATGTAAAGGACACTTCAATGTATAAAAAAAATAAAACATAACATAATTAAAGCGCATATACCGTATTAGAACTGCATCGCATATACTCATTTAATTAAATCTCAGTGATTGTGGATTCACAATTATGCTTAATAATGATTTTTAAATGGGTTTAATATATCATGCAGCCTTGGGAAACGGTGTAATAATGTGTTCTATGGATTCTCGTCCGTGAAAAGCGCCACTTCCGGTATTCTGCCGGTTAGTCGACTCGAGCAAAATGAAGTCAAGGATTTAGAAAAATCGAATAGTCGAATAAAATCGACGAATCGCGACAGCCCTAAATATTATATTATAATATTATATATGCAGTATTATACAAAAAACTATGTATTGTATTTATAAATGAGGACATTCATAAATGTCGTGTAATGGAGGTTTTCATAGCTTTGATAAGTGAAAGTGAAAAGTGAGGTGACACGTGGGGAAGTATGGTGACCATACTTGGAATTAGTGCTCTGCCTTTATCCCATCCAAAGTGCACACACACAGCAGTGAACAACAAACCACCGTTGTAAAAACACCACCGGAGCAGTGGGTGTGATTCGTCGTGATTAGCGTAATATGGTCTACACACATATTAAATTTCTGCACACAAATACAAAATGCCAAGATGGAAATTGAGTAGCCTAAATAAAAGTAAACTATGAATAGATTACCCTAGAAAGTGCTGCCCTACCACAATTTCTGATTGCCCCCCCAGTCCAGCGAGCCTAGTACCAGGCCTGGTATAAATACAAGACTACCCTTACGAAAAAGAAGTTTATTCAAGTGTGTGCGTTAAGATATAATTTAAACACAAACTAAAAAATAGTAAAGTATACTTTGTCTACTTTTTATGTACTTTTCAGAAATGGGCTTTATGTTAGAGGTCTGCTACCCGAGCCCGACGGGTCCCGAAATACTTTCGGGTTTCGGGTCGGGTTCGGGTTAATGTTTAATGAATAGCTTTGGGTTCGGGTTGGGCTTGGGTTTATAGCTAAACTAAAACTATATGCAGTAGCCTAGGCTACGCTGCTTTCATAGACGCACGCACACACATTATAGCACACGACAACACAGCAAGAAAACCTTTATTAGTAAAATAGCTTCGACAGGCTACTGACTCGCAACTTTATATTTCTCTGCAATGAGGGGGTAAAATCGCTGTTTTTGAAGTAATGCCTCATTGCTTGTAGAGAGAGGCGCGCAGACGCAGGTTCACAAACGCAACTTTCATCCCTCTCTCTCTCGCTAATTCAAATAAATGATATAATTAATTCAAATAAATGCGATCTTACCGCACTGCATCTCTGTGTCTGATTTAAAGCAGGCCGAATGCTAACGAGCCTTAACTGACGAAAATGAGCATAATTTGCACGATGAATTATCGTCTTGTCGTATACAACCATTCAAAAACTCGGCAGAATTTATGTGACCGAGGCACCTGATGTTCATAAACTTTCATAACTGGTAAGTGTTTTTTCTTTTGCCTTGTGAACTGGCCGAGCCTTAATGATTCTGTTTCTTTACATGTATTTGTTTACTCACCATTGCATGCAATCGTGAAATACAGCATTTTTTAAAAAATTGGCTATTCGTTGTGAAAAAAAAAAAAAAGATTTCGGGTTCGGGCTCTAAACTGAACTGTGTCGGGTCGGGCTGAGTCAGACGATCTCGGGTACGGGTCGGGTTCGGGCTTTCCCCCCCCCCTCCCAGGTGATGGGAAATTAAGGAGCTGTGCCGACTCTACTTTTTATGTACTTCTCAGAAATATACTAAAATGACATTTAAGTATACTTGACTTATACTGAGGAAAAAGTCTAAATATATTTGAGCTATACTTGTGTTCCTAGAATCCGTGTTTTCATTGTTATACTGTAGAGGGCGCTAGTACACATCTTCTGTACAGAATTTCCAAAAAACACAAGTGAAGAAGAAACCGAAACAACAGATGCTTCCACATGTATTCTAACACGATCATCAGACATAAAACAGCATCAAAACTGTGTAACATTATGGAATAAAATGTCGACCAATGAAGAGGTAATAATGACTGTCAAGCTTTGGGGTGTTGATCGACTCTATCTACGTTTTGATTATCATTCTGAATCCAATTCATAGTCTTTTTTCAGCTTTTTGCTCAATCTTGTTAATTTCTTTATTTTTTATTTATAAAACTTGCCCACATTCAAGTGTTTAAAAAAAGAATGCATGAAGCTAGAATAAAATGTTTTTGTTTACAAGCAGATACCCTGTTCTTTTGATGTTTTGTATGTTCAGATATTCATATAACAAAATATATTCAAATGAATACCTAAATAGGGACATAGTATACTTAAAGTATGATTTAAAGTTCACTTAAAGAAAACTTACGAGTATACTTGCAGTATAAAACTACTAAACTAGTAGTTTACAGACTAAAAAAAAAAGTGTACTAAAAATGCTACAAGTATTTAATTAGTAAACTATCAGTATACCTATAAGTTCACTTTTAGTATAGTTGCAGTACAAGCTAAAAACATTGATCTAAACTAGTTGTGTACTCAAGTTTACTACTGTTATACTTAAAGTATACTTTTATATACTAGAAAGTGGGCCAATTTAGTCCCAAGGAGTATTGAAATAGTACACTTAATATCTAAACATCCAACGGGATTGTGTTAGAAATGTGGACAGAGGGAAACTGTAGAGCATGTGATTATTAATTGTAAGGGTTATGATGAAGAAAAAAAGTGCTAAGAGAAGTAGTATGGAAGAATGAAGGAAACGAGTTAACATGAAAGAATATATTACTCAGATATAGGAAATAGTACGATAAATGTGTTTCAGTTTCTGAATAATACAGGTTTAATGAAGAGAATGTAGGATAAGTGTATATAGAGAGGTAGAAGATGCTGATATAGTGTGGGTAGAAGGGAAAGTATATCTGAAGGGTAAATAAGGATACAGTGGGATTTAAAAGGAATTGGGGTGTAAACTGAAGGAGCTGAACACGCAGCACCAGTGTTTGTTTTTTTCTATGTTAAGAAAGAAATGTTAAGAGAGGAAATGTTTCTGATCCAAGCTACCTGATGATGGCAGTAATGCACTGTTAAGTGTGGTTGCCAGTAAAAGAAAGAATGGAGTGAGCTCTTTACTAGGAGTAATAAGGGTAGATCTATACAATCTAGAATTGACTTTGTTAACATCTGAGGAACTTGGGAATCAAATTCAGGAGACCAAAATAGTGCCTTCAGTGGCCATAGAATGATCCATTTAGTTATCAGCCTTGGTGATACAAGAACTCCAGGATCTCATTTCAGTTACTGGAAATTAAATAATTCACTCTTTGAAGATGTTCAGTTTAAGGATCATGTTAAAAGTGTGATATAGCGATGTTACAATAATGCTAAAATATCAGGCTTATATGGAACAGATTGGGAAATCATTAAATAAGAAAATTTGCAGTCTCAAGTAGTAAAGAAATGGCCAAAACCAAAAGAAACAGCTTAATTCAAAACAATTGAGATATACATACACACACACACAGAAAGTGAACAATATAAAAATATTTTAATAAAATTACAATTAGAACAAATCTATGAATATAAAGCTAAGGGTGCGTTTATAAGGTCAAGGAAAAAGGGGTTAGAAAAAGATGAATCAAATTTGAGATTTTTCCTCTTTAAAGAAACTCAAGATTAACGATTCTCCTACAGTGGACCCAAAACTAATATCTAATTTTGTTACATTTTATGAAAAAAGTTATTTGCCCAAAATATAGGTAATGTTGCTTTTTTTCTAGATTCACTTAATGCTAAAACTACAGAGCATCATTCTAAACACACATGTGATCAAGACATAACGCTTGAAGAAATTAATTAAAGCATTGAAAAGCTTAAAAATAAAGTACCAGGCAACAATGGGCTGACCTGTGAATTTTATAAGAGTTCAAGGAAATATTTCAGAGTTTCTTTTATATGTCTTCAAAGAAATTTAGCAAAAAGTAATGTTGCCAACTACGTTACAGGGATTACATTGATTCCTAAGCCAGGTGAAGACCTATTAAATATAGAAAATTGGAGACCCATGACTCTTATCAATAATGATACTAAATTACTTTCACATATATTTGCAAGTCAATTAAAGTTAGTTTTAAATTATAGATGATTGTCAATCTGGCTTCTTACGTGGTAGATATATTGGCAATAATATTAGATTTGATTGACTACAATTTTCGTTTAAATGGTGAGTTACATTTTTTTTATATAGATTATTATAACGCATTCTATACTGTAAACCACAACTTTTTATTTGAAGTTCTTGATTTCTTTGGTTTTGGCAACAACTTTATCCGTGCAGTTCAAACATTATATAAGGATTGTAATAGCTCTGTTAAACTGTCCTTCGGGACCACTCCTAGTTTTAATAGTGTAACGGGGTGAAGAATCACACAACAATAAATCTCAATCAATACCCCGGAGGATGGATTTATTGTGGTGAGGGGTGCTCATGAGAAAGGTCCAGGTAGGTGCTCCGTTGCCGTGAGTGCTCTCTTCCGTCTTCCCAGTGCAGAGGATCCATGCAGTGCTCCTGTGGGGCTGGTCGGTCACACGCTGCTTTCTGTGGGGAAAAATGAGAGCGCAAGTTAGTGCTCAGTCTCATGGAGAAGTATCCTAGATGGCAGGGCTTGCGTGGCTTAAGTAGCTGCCGCCTGATGAGGTGCAGCTGTGACCGATCAGCCTGTGATGATGATGGCCAGGTGCTCCTCGCTTGTTTCCAGGACGACGCTGATGAAGCCTCGGGACGCTCGTCACAATAGGTAGAGGGTGTTAAACACAGGAGCTCCTTATCTCCTCTGTTATCTTTATTGCTCACGCAAGTATTGTATCTTCATATTAAAATCAATCCATTTCAAGGTATCCAGTTGGCCAATAATGTGATTAAATGTTCCCAGTTAGCAGATGATATGGCAATTTTTCTAAAAGACATAAAAGAATTAAAAGTGGCTCTTGAGTGTCTTCATGAATTCTATTTAGTATCAGGGTTAGCTACAAATATTAAAAAATGTGAATTGTTTGCTTTAAAAGAAAGACCCAATAACTTGTCTGAATTTTGTGGCATTCCAATACAAGATTATATTACTTATTTAGGAATTACGATATGCAAAGATAAGAATAAATCTTAATTATACCCCAATAATGAACAAAATTCAAAAGAAATGTAACATTTGGCTGAAGAGAGACCTTTCTTTAAACGGGAGAGTTTAAAAATCTGAAGGTTTATCCAGACTAGTTTACACCGCAATGGCTATAGATATTCCTAAAAGTATCATTAATGAGATAAATAAATGTATATATAATTTTATTTGGAAAAATAAACATCATTATTTGAATAAATAAATACTTCGTAATCCACTTAATCAAGGTGGGCTAAATATGCTTGATTTTGAAATATCTAACACTAGTTTTAAAATTAAGTGGATACAAAATTATATCCGTTCAAAAGATAAGCTATGGTATTATATCCCTAATATTATTTTTTGAAAAAGTAGGTGGTATTGAATTTCCTCTTAATTGTAATTTTAATATTAGCAAGCTTCACATAAAACTTTCCAATTTTCACAAACAGGCATTGTTATCATGGATGATTATATACAAACCCTCACAAATGCTTAATTTGGAATAATAAATACATTACACACCAATATATATATATATATTTTTAGTTAATTGGTTTAGAAAAAATATTTTGTTGGTTTCTCAACTTTTGAATAGTAGTGATGGTCATGCGCTTACATATTCAGAGTTTTTTTCATTTTATATACCTGTTAAGGAGTAACATGCCATTGGAGTAATGGAGTAATGCCATTCCTTCAGAACTTAGGAAATTATTAGAAAATGATATAGTCGAAAAACCTAATTTAGATTTCAGTGTAAAACTGGAAGGTATAAATATAAAATAACAAAAATGTAATAATAATTATCTTAGAACGATTTGCCAAATGTCCAGTGTTCCTTTAGCCATTGGCTTTTGGAGATCACAATTTCAAGATGTCAACTGGAAAGAAACCTTTAAGATCTCCAAACGTTTTTGTATCACAAATAAAATTAGAGAAATATCATACAAGATTGATCATCGTATTTATCCTGTAAAACAGGTAATTGCAAAGTTTTGTAAAGACACTGACTTGAAGTGTGTTTTCTGTAAAGAGGAAAATTAGAGTATTGTTCATTTATTTTATGATTGTATTTATACAAAATTATTTTGGTGTGATTTGTTTTTTTTTGTTAAACAAAGTATTAATATTGAATTGCAACTCAAAGAAAATGATGTTTTATTTTTTTATGAGTATACTGTTGACTTCAAAATTTTGGTATATTGTGAATGTACTCATTATATATGGAATATTATTTATTCACAAATGTAAATGGGCAGTAAAAAAAACTAATTTTACTCATTTCAGAATAGAAACAGGTCACTACTTGTATACGTTAAAAGAAACAAGAAATAAAGCAAAAAAAAAAAAAACTGTAAATTACTTAACCTTAAATCTATTCTTTGATAATTGTTAATAATTGTTTACAGACGTGAGGATTTTAAAAAACTTTTCTTATTAATTGATTTTTCTTTTATTTATTGGCAAGTATTTGTTTCATTCCGTTTAAATGTTACTGCCCTAAAGTTCTTTGTTCTAAAATGCAAAAAAAAAAAATAAAAGAAGAATGGCGTGAGATGCAGCTGCTGTTTGTCATCCAGTCCGCCAGCGGCGCTGTTCGTTTCCGGTGATGCGGCGCGTGGCGTCTTCAGTGCGTCTGCGTCTGCGTCACGCCCCTCTCACGGACAAAATGGAGGAAACGCTCGGCGTTTGTTTGTTTGAGTGCAGAAGACATTAATAATCATTAATACGTTTGCTAACATAAGTTAGAGCGTGCATGTAAGCGCAGACATTACGCTGTGCGGAGTGCGCATGCGTTGAAGGGTGAGTTTTACTATTCTAGCCCATTGTGTGAGCGAAGGGTATTGTAACGTTACTTACATTTGTTTATTCATACGCTCTGTCTTTTGTATGGTTGTCTCTTGTAAAAAACATTAAGTCGAATGATCGTTTTAATGGTCTAAATGAAAGCTGATCAGTTCATTGACAGCCATTCATGATGCTGTGGTCTTGTTTAGCTTCAGATAAATGAAATGCATCTCTCACACACATTACAGCATGAGACGAACGCTGTAAAGTATTTTATGTCTTCGTTTTAATTTCTTAAGCTATTATATCGTTTATAATACACAATGCTATGAAGTACACAATTACGATAATTTATTTATCAACCGATGGTTGTAATAAAACAAGGGCCGTGTCCAAATATATGATCATAGCAGACAGACTTCCACTAGTATTGAATCTAGAAAGATCAGAAAATGTACTTTGGCAACCCTCTACGCACACCTTGGCAATATAATCGCCATTGGCAGTCATTTGTTTAAGTTTACTCGCCAGACTGATATACTATACTATTTTACACGCACACAGACACGCATACACACACACGCATACACGCACACACACACACACACACCATACACACACACACACACGTACACACAACGCATACACGCATACACACCAAACACAACACGCGCACACCCACACACACGCTAACACCCACGCATACACGCATAAACACACACGCATACCACCCCACACACGATACACGCACACACACACACGCATACACACGCATACACGCATCCACACACACACACGCGCACACACACACACACCACACGCACACACACACGCACACACACACACACACACACACATACACACACACGCACACACACACACACACACACACACACACACACACACACACGCACACACGCACACGCACGCACACACACGCATACACACACATACAGTGGTGGTTCTAGCTCGTATGGTGCCCTGGGCGAACCACCCCTCTGCCACTTCTTAATGAAATTAATTTTACGTACATTTTATTTTATAGAAATGTATATAGTTAGATTATTAAAAATTCAGACAAATAATTAAAAAATACAAAAAATCCCTTCAAAACTGCACAACTTTACAGTAAAAATAAAGTGAGTAATGTTACATTTGTTAAAAAAATGACATTATGTAACAATATCACATTTTCTGTCTGATTATGTAAGCTAGTTGGACGAAAAAGGATTGTTGTTGCCCTATATGTGTAATAATTGCAGCATAGCATAATATTCGTCATATATTAGTCTGTTTTAGATGAATGATAGCTGCATACATACCATTTATCTTTTGCGAATCCCCCCCCTCCCCTTTTTTTTGAGGTGATGTAAAATAATGGGAATAAAGTGAAAATGAAATGAATGACCTGAAACGCTGGAGTTTTGTTGAGTGCACATGCTTGCTGAATTAATTCTGTGCACTCATGAATTTTCTCATCATGAACAAAGTGCAGATGTGCGTGCGACGTAAGTAAGAGATTAATTTCACAGTGTAGACGGCTTCAATGATTTTAATGCGAGTTTTTGAGAGTGTGCTTAAACTACTCGCTTAGATATAGCATTAGTGTTCTTTGATCATTCAAATTAGGGGTCGACCGATATGTGTTTTTCAAGCCGATGCCGATACCGATTATTACAGATCAAGTAGACCGATGACCGATATTTTGAACCGATACATATGTCTGGTGTAAAAATGAAAATTAATGTCAAAATTAAGAATAACAAGGACTCTGACAAAAACTGCCTTCCCTGGTGTTGGTTGAGTTTAGTACTCCCAGTAAACTCTTTATTTTAAAGCGTTAAACTCTTTATTTTTGGCAACAAAAAGAGGTTATTAGACATTAAAACATGGAAGAAAATAGCGGCGTATTGTGTGATTATGCTTTAAACAAACGTTGTAATATGTATGTAGTAGAGTAGTCAGGGGTTAACGCCCCCCCCAAAAAAAAAAAAACCCTCGGCCAAACCCCATTCCACAGCCATACCTGTCACACACCCAGTTTAAGAGCAGTGTTTTTCTTATTGTAATCAGGAGCGCTTGTCCTCCTAATAAAATAAATAAATAGGAGCACCTTCTGATCAATAATCAAAAATTCTGATAAAAAAATTTGCCTTCCTAATATGAGGTGATATTTGACTCCTTAAAGTGACTTGCAGGGGTATTTTCTTTTTACCTTTGCAATGGCATCCTTTTCATCTGTCATATTCAAAAATGTATGTTTATAAGCTTTTTAAAATTTCTATTTAAAACAATATAATAAGAAGTAGAATAAGACAAATAAGTTACCAACCAATGAAATTAGTATTAATAAAAAATATATAATTTGTACTACAGAGGGTGCACAGAAGAACACAAAAGTGGCTTGTAGGTACATTTTCAGACGTTTAATGAGGCTCAGAGGTGGCATGAGTGCAATTAAATTAATAAATTCATGTGGAGATTAATGTTTTAAAAATAAAATTTTGAATACAGAAATAAATGATTTAAATAACTGAAAAGATAAAAAACAAACTGCCAGCAGGTGGCGGCAAGTCAATGATTTTATCACTGAATCATTCATTCAATTGATTTGTTTGAACGGCTGAATCATTCAGGAATGAATCAAGTGACTGTCTTTATGAATGGGTAATCATGAATCACTGACTCGCTAGATTCGTTCAAAAACGCACTCATTCATGCATGAAACACCGCTGTGTTTGCTTTTAGAGATGCGCAGCGGCTGAGCTGTTACTTTATTTGGAACTATTTTCGTTGATGAAATAGAGCAAAATCAGGCAGTACTTGTTCATTGAACTGTTGTATTAAATCAATATTAATAATTATTAAAATCTGTCACTCTCCTTATCGCGATCTGTGGGCGCACAGAAAATGAGAGTGCACGAGTGAGTTCTCAAGACTCAAAAGCACATGCAAATGATAAACGAGGAACCTGCGGGAATGAGTAGAATTATTATTAATAGCCGCAATCCCGCGCTGAAATTCAAGTCCTGCTCTGTGTTCTCTGCTAATAACCCGACTGTGAATGATGAGTGGCGTTATGTTGTCAGTGAGAAGCTGCAGCAGTGGCGGGGAGGATTTTTGGTGTGCTGACAAATAATGCTACCCATCAGATTATGCTACCAACAAATCGTCAGAACACCGGCAGAACAACAACAATGTGCTACATGTTTCTTTTCCCCTCATTTTTTTTTTTCAGTAGACGGAAATCCGTCGTAGCGACGGAAAACTTTAATCCCAGAGTAGTATTATGTACATCATACTGCACCACAGTAATATATTTCTGATAATTTCTTTAAGTTAACCCGAATTTATATTTTGACGGGTTGCCATGAGGAACTTATTTCTGTAGGTCTATGTAAATGATATGAAGATAGTTTTACTCCAATGAAACTGTCAAATGTTCATGAAGTGACTCGTAGAGGGAGTCAGAGCAGTTCTGGAGATGTTGTTCATGTATTATGTCCTCATGTAGTGATAAGACAGAAGCTGAAAGCACCGCGAGCGTCGCACACTTTGTATGTGTAGAAAACAAAACCACGCGTCTGTGCCATTTACATACACAGAGACAAGCAGAACATGCTGGATTCATATTTAAACAGTATTTTTGCGGCTTAATATTTACAGATACTAGTCCATATTGCGACTCTATAAGTGTACTGACCTACTTTTGATTAATTCATCCAAACTTTGACAAATTCCGTGACATTCTGCGTCATACAGTCAATTCCTTTATATGACTGGATTCCGCGATTCCGTCCGCATTTTCTGCATCGCGGACATCATGCCTATGATTGAGGTGTTTTGCAACTAGATTGTGGATTGTGATTCATTGCACCTTAAGCAAGCGCTGCCTGCCATTACCTCTGAGAGATAACTGATGCGTGATCACTGAAGCAGCTGCAGTTAGCAAGCGCTTTCGGAGTGAGAGTGAATTCCGCTTTGATTGGTCGGACTCATGACTTTGCTCACTTCAGTCGGGAGTGGGGCAGGATATTTAGCCTCAAGTATTTATTTAGCTGCAAACCAACAATAACCCCCCCCTCCCCCAGGGGTTTATCCTTTTCCAGTGAGCTACTGTCATCGATGACAGACTACTAATTCAAAGTGTAAATCTATTGTCATAAGATGGCAGCAGTTGTGTTCGACTTGAAACAGACCGATCAGTGTATGACCAAAATACCTTATTACCCCAGGGCTCCAGACTAAGGGTGTACTCACACTAGGGGTTGAACGACTTCTGATTTTTTGAAGTCGACTTTTATGTGATGAAATTCGATTCGAAGTCGACTAGTCACTGATGACGTAATTAATGAACAAATAAGTCTGGAGCTGTAACAAACACCTTGTGCACAGCTATGGCAAATGACACAGCGCTGCCCACATGGCTGCTGCTCCTATAACAGCTTTTTATCAGTTCTTTTGTCTTTGGGTTGTTATATTACTCAGACACGCAGCATTTGCTCATTTAAATCAGATGCAGATACAAAGTAGCGACGTAAAGATTACATTAATATGAATGCATTAGTGAGAGCGATTGTGTGTGTGAATTAATTCTACCTGGACGAGCGTCTATCTACTAGGTAGTGAAGCTGTGGGATTTAGTATTGAAGAAATATGGCTGAACTTTTCAGTTGTGTCTAAGACTCTTTTATTGAGAAATCACAGAACGGTGTTGACAATACATTTCCGCGCTGAATGACTCTGTGTGCGTGATGTACGTGCTACTGTCTGAAGCCTATGTGTGTGCGTTACAGTGCAGCAGTGCATTAGATTAGAACGGCGATTAACTTACTTGTACAATAAGCTGTTTAAAACGTGCATTCTCCCGTTCAATTTCGAGCATCCAGTAATATAATCACACATGTCTTGTGGAGCGCTTTCAGAGTATGCATTTATTTGTCATTTGAACTGTTTGGAAACGGAGCGTAAAGTGGAAGTCCTTCAAAGATTTCATCCTGTTGGGATACCCCTTATAGGAGCCCAAACGGACTAGTCGACCGTCAAGCTTAAGTGTCATGGGCAGAGCATTTTGAAGTCGATAGTTGGTGGCCACCCTAACTCAACTAGGCTTTTGAACCAGTGGCCCGAGCGCGTTTGACTACCAAAGCCAGTTTTGATACGTGTGAGCGCTCCGTTGCCGCACATCGGGAGCGCGGTTTTCACTTTAGAAGGCCCTGGGCCCGGTTGAGAGGTGGGCCCAGGGCACGGTTGGGTGGGGACTCGGTTGTTGCGGACGCAGCCAGTTGAGTGCTAACCGCGCCGTGAGCATGGACACAGAATCTATTTTGTGTGCACTACTGGTAATATAAGAACTACTACTGTCATCGCAACATAATCTTTACTACGAGTGGATGTAACGGATGAACGCGAGCCGGGGCGTGAAAATCGATTTAACATGTGACGATTAAACTTGGTTGAGATGCTAACAAATCAGATTCAATAGGGGTAGGGGTTATATGAATGTAGTATGGGGGAACTTACGACTATCTTTGTTTTTTAATCCTTGCTCTGTGATAAGCATATTAAAGTGCTGAGGCCAAGCGCTGCTTTGTTTACAGCGGAAACCAGGAAACACTTTAAGTGCCACCTGCTGGCAGAGAGTGAATCTGCCTCTGTTTCGGTTTCATGCAGATATTTTTGTATAGTTTCACAAAACTGAACTCAAACCATTCTGTTTTTTGCTCAAATTTAGAGATTATACAATGTAATTTAGATTAAAAAAACCATCATGTTGCATGTATGCAGCATCTTTCTTTGGATCATGATTAAAATGCAGTGGTTGCCTCTAATTTTAGATAGAAAGAGCACAGACAAAGCCTTATTTTGTTTATATGAATATATTTATTTTATTTGTGTTATTTATTTTATTTGGGGTTTGTTTTAAAATTTCAATTGTTTTTTTTTTTTTATTTACATTTACATTATATTTAAAATTTGTTATTTAGCAGATGCTTTTATCCAAAAAGACTTACAAATGAGGACAATAGAAGCAATCAAGACCAACAAAAGAGCAATAATATGCAATGGCTCTATTAGTATCTATTATCGTGTTATATTTCAAGTGTGTTAGTGTGTGAGTGGCAGGCCAGCGGGGGCGGGGGATTAATCGGGCTCGGTACAGGCAAAACCGTGCTAGTGTGAGTACACCCCTATCATTGAGAGCAGTAAGCACCAGCGCCACTAAGTTCTGCGACCGTGGTTGCCAGGATCAGATTTGGTAGCGATGGGGGCTATTTCTGGGTGAGTGTGTGGGAGTACTTAAACTATAGCAATTTAATCATAAAATTACTCGTTCGCATTACTAAGAGCAGTTCTAATATATTACATGTTCATTATTGTTCATACGGATTTGACACTAAAGCACTAAGCTTGAGTTAAGAGGCATACAAAATGTACTTTTATTAACAACATTAATAGGTGCAAAATGTAATTTTTATTTAGAACATTTATATATTCCACTCTTATTAAATGTACCATTATTCTTCTAGTACCGTATTGACCCGAATATGAGACAATGTTTTTTTTCTTGGAAATACATCTGAAAAAACGCGGTCGTCTTATATTCAGGGTCTAGACTTTGTCATGTCAATAATACACCCACAACAATGGGTGGCGCCAAATACGCATATAGCGAGTGTGCCATGAAATACGTAATGTCATGCGTGTTGTAAAGATCGCGAGTAAAACAAAAGAAAAAGAAAACATTACAGCCGCATGAGTCGTGACTGTCACGTTAGCCTGATGGGACTAAACTCCCTTTGTGATATTAAAACGTAAGACAGTACCCAGATTAGTAGAAGACTACAGTAAGATTGAACTTCTACCGTTAATAAGATTTTGGTAGGCTACTAATAGATGGATAGCCTAAATGTCCTAATTCATGTTTTTTTTAAAAATGGTATATCAAAAATTTTATATTTTTAAAATGTGATTGTTGGTACATTTTACCAGTTTTTTACCATACTTTCAAAACAAAAAATTAAAATAGGAAAAATATGCAAANTGACCTTTTCAAAAGCTGAAGTGATTACCTTAATTTATTTGTTAGAATATGTATAACTCAATATTTTAACTAATTGCAAAAGCTGAATAATCAATAAATGTCTACTGATTAATCAGCGAAATAATCGATTGTTAGTCGATTAATCGTTCTAATAATCGATTATCTAAATAATCGTTTGTTGCAGCCCTATTGCATACATGCATGCAATACGTACACTTCATACATATGCTTACATTTAATGATAGAACTTGATCAGAACTAAAGAACTATGCTTAAGATGTAAAAAAATAGATAATCGTAATTATTATTAAAAGATAATGCTACTAGTTTTCAGCATTTCACAACCCACACACAAACAACTACCAATTAATAAGACCCATCGCTATTCATTAATGTCTGCACATCTACCCATTAGGGCTGGGTTGTATGACAGTATATATAGTTACTAGGGATGTGACGGTGAGGACATTTTCCCACCGGTTAATCGATGTGTGACAATACCGGTATCACCGTTGGGGTGGGGGGGGGGTGTTAGTTCGTTTGAGTTTCCCTCTTTTCTTAGCATTCAAATGGCTTGTAAAAGTGCTGTGCACATTTTACTTTCACTTTCAATTAGTGGCAATTGATTCCATTTTTTCAGTTTAAATCTTTCTGGCCTTTTTAATGGTTAGGTTAAATTTTATTAATCAAAAAAAATGTCTCATTAATTAAAATTATGAAACTTAATTTAACATCAATTTATTAAAAGTTTAACACAAATTACATGTTTAGGGTCCTATGAAATGTTTTATTTTTTCCAACCTTACGTTTTTTTGTTTTTACTAAATTCTGTTTTAGCATGTCTTAATTATTTGAAAGCATAAAAACAAGTTTCAATTATTCTTACAATAGCTTTACGATTCTTTCCCCTCAGAAATTCTGTGTTCAGTATTTTATTTTTTAAATAATGAAAATTAAACATTTTATTTTTTGGGAAAATAAAGGGGATTTAATAATACAAGTCAATAGTAAGAATATTTATGATTTCTCCTATAGTGTATGATATACTCCTACTACCCAACTACTACGACTACTATAATTTTAGTAGTAGTATTACGTACATTCTGAACAGTATGGGATAATTATTTCTGCCGCATATGTCTGCAAGTTAAACCAAACTTTCCTTTTTGACGGGTGCCGGAATCCTTTACATTTCGGGATTGAGCTGAGGATAGTTTTTACTCATGAACGGGTCAATGCTGAGCATGACTCTCAGAATCAGTTTTCTGGAGATGTTGTTCATGTATTTATGTCCTCATTAGTGAGACGGCAGATGCTAATATCACCGCAAGCGTCGCGTGTGCTTCAGTACGAGTAGTACACAAAACACAGAACACATAGACACACAGAATTCATATTTAAATATTGTTTTTTTGCGGCTAATATTTTACAATACTAGGGGGAGTGTGCTCAACTGTGCGTGATACAGAGAGTGTGACCATAACGTAGAGACTGAAATGACATGGCGTCGTGTAAATAAGATAAATAACATGAGGCTTTTTAGTTTGTTTAATAAAAGAACAAGATATAGACCTGTTCTATCGGAAAGGTAACTTTAAATGACTTCTGTTGTGATCTGGTGCTATAGAGGAAATAAAAGTTAAAAATAAAATTTAATTAACTTGACCTTCAAGGGGGGCAGGAGGTGCCGTTGGGAGGGCGGGCCGCCCCCCCCCTAATATAATGGCAGGGGAAATACTGAATTTAAAAAGTTCCTTTCTGGTTATCCTTATCCCCTTTTCCTCTCCTTCTGTTCCCAGTATTCCACTCCCACCCTGCCTCCTGAACCCTATCTTGAAACACCCGTCTTTCCACCTCATATAATAAACAGTGCAATATGATATGCATTTTTCAGAATTTTCTTTAACCCCACAGTTTTCACAATTTTCATTATTCCTTTTCCCCATGAAAAACAAGGTGCCATTCAGTCCTGTGTTATCCACTCTCAGTTTTGTCATTAATTTCTTCATGCCTGTTCCTTTCCTTATAATTTTTAAAGAGGTCATATGATGTGATTTCAATTTTTCCTTTCTCTTTGGAGTGTTACAAGCTCTTGGTGCATAAAGAAGATCTGTAAAGTTGCAAAGACTAAAGTCTCAAATCTAAAGAGATATTCTTTATAAAAGTTCAGAGTCAGCCACGCCTACCTAAAACAGCTCATTCTAACAATGGCTCAGAATTTGTACGTTTTTTTTTATATTTAAAGAATTTGCTACTGATGATTCAAAAGTTTTTTGGGCAGTGTAGAGTAGCACTTGTTGTTTGTCATTTCTCCGATTACAAATGCAGACATGGTTTTATGTTTATGCGGCGCGATGCCACGCAATCATTATAAGTATGTCATTATAATCCGTAATTATGTCCCCACTGGATGCAACAAATGCCTCTTTTATAATGGATTTTAATGCTTTTGTCTCGTCGCTCCGGCCGGACAGGGCATCACAGTATGGTGAGGGGCGTAACATTTCCGTCACACGCTTGAGGTATTCGGCCAATCACAACGCACTGGATAGCTGGCCAATCAGAGCACACCTCGCTTTTCAGACCGATGAGCTTTGTTAAAATCTCATCTCAAAAGTGTTTCAGAAAGGAGGGGCATAGAGGAGAAACAATAATGTACAGTATGTGAAAAATAATGTTTTTTTAACCTTAAACTGCATAAACACATTTCATTACACCAAATACACAACATAATGTTCTTTTTAGCAACATCATATGACCCCTTTAAAGCAGACAGACTTTTGTATTTTATGGTGTCCCCTTTCACCATCTTCCTCCCACCATATTTCTGCCATATTTCAATACCTTTCTTTTTAACTAATGCTTTTCCTTCAACTTTTCCCAGTGGAATTGGGACTGTTATTTCCTTTTGTAATGCCTCTTTTGCTAGTTTGTCTGCACTTTCACTTCCTCATGCGCTGGCACCCAACAAAACCATAGGTTACTGTCGTAACCCCGGTTCTCTGAAACATCGAGTGGAGAGATCCACCTATGAGAAGGGCATCCCCGTACCTGACCCCTGCAGAAGCATCCAATTGCACAAGTCTGGCTAGACGGACAGAAGCGCGCAGCCAGTGCCAGGTAAGGCCCCACCCCCTTACCTGAGAGCATATAAGGCCTGCACACGATGCTATTCTCCAGTAAGAATATTCGCTTCTTGTGCGGCAAACGGGGCAAAGCTGGTAGATCTCTCCACTCGATGTTTCAGAGAACCGGGGTTACGACAGTAACCTATTCCCTTTCATCATCTCGTGTTCGAGATTCACCTATGGGAGAGACATGGACAGCTCCCTGATTGCCCAATACACTCACAGTAAGGTTCTGTAAGCCAGAGAAGGACGGTCACTGCAAGGGGGCGGTGCCTGACACGTCCCATAATCATGCACCTGACAATCCTGACACACACACATGCGCACACACATGACTGCTGTGCACAGGCAGGACATGAAACATGTATGAGGCCCACACATGTAAATAAATCCAGCAACACATATGAAACACCCAGGCAGGAAAATAAATGCACGCTTAGTGACACGAATGTGCATGGCCCGACGGCCCACTCACCCTTCGTTCCCTTACTACAATGTGTAAATGGGAGGAAGAGAGGAAGGTAACAAGGAGCTATGAAGACCGCCACCCCTAAAACAGAATGTGCTACCGAAGTTTTGGTGACATCCAGTCGGTAGTAATGCACAAACGTATGGGGAGAGGCCCAGCTGGCAGCAGAGCAGATGTCCTGCAGTGACACTCCCCCGAACAAGGCCCAAGAGGCAGCTAGGCCCCTCGTGGAATGAGCTCTGATGTAGAGACCTGCACTCCTGCGGGAGTACCGCGGGACCCAACGCAACAGGCGGGAAGAGACTCGTGTGTGTGTGCGGGATGCGGGAGAATAAAATGATTCGCGGGACTCCCGCAAAATAGAAATGATCTAAATATAAAGTGTCTAAAACATATAAATTGTTATTTATCTGTTGTACAAAAGTTATAACTAATATTAACATTAAAATGATTGATATGCGCAAGCTAGGCATAGTTTCTATTTATAACACGTGTTTAAAGGGTAGCGCAATGTAGCCAATCACAAACTCAGCTATTTTTTTCTAGAACACAATGGCCAATCAGAGGTTATTAAGTTAGAATGTACTCACCACAGTGCTGAAATTGCATGCTCACGAATCCTCTAATTTTAACACATGAAGTGTAGACATTGTGAAAGATTCATTATGCATACATTTATTGTGTTAACTTTGAGATAGAGATTAACTGAGATGTCAGCTTTTAGTGATAATAAAGGAAGCGCTGCTCGCATTCTGCCATGCCAAACCATGCACGCAGCAGCCCATGCTTGCTTTTCTGTTAAAAATAACAGTGGTTTGTTAATGTTGATGCTTAGCCTAAATAACAAATATTTTATCGGGAGTGTTTATGCTGGGATGTTATGGAGCTTAGGAGATGTTACAACCATTTCATGTAAATTTCTTCGATGTACTGAAAAAGTCTATATAGATTACTTTTATGCAGGCTTTTGTGGGCGGAAGCGGGACAAAACATGAATGTCGCGGGCGGGAGTGGGACCAGATAAGATATATTTCTGCGGGCGGGTACGGGACAGAATCTTGCGGGAGCGGGACTGAAAAATCCATGCCACGCAGGTCTCTACTCTGATGTTCCCTGGGGGCTGCACACCCATCGAATCATATGCCAAAGCAATAGCTTCCACGAGCCAATGTGAGAGGCTTTGCTTAGATATGGGACTCCCTTTGTGCGGGGGTGCCCATGAAATAAAGAGCTGGTCGCTCTTCCGGAAAGCACTGGTCCTGATCATATACGTCTGTAATGCACGAACCGGACACAGAGCATTCAACCTCTGATCCTCGGTGGAAGAAAAAGGTGGAGGGTGAAAATCGGACAGCTCCACCATCTCCGATGTAAACGCAGGGAAGCACTTAGGCAAAAAAGCCGGGTTCGGCTTAAGAAAACCCTTATCTCCACTAAGAGAATTTAGTGCATGAGGAATGAACCGGGAGTGCATGTAGCTCACTGACACATTTAGCTGAAGCCAAGGCCAAGAGCAAAGCTGTCTTGAAGGACAGCAGCTTCAGGGAAATACTTCCCAGGGACTCAAAAGGGGATTGAGACAGAGCCTCCAGCACCATGGAGAGGTCCCATTCAGGAACAGTTCTCCTGATAACTGTCAAAGAACGATGGGCACCCTTCATAAATCTGCGGATTAGAGGATGCTGCCCGACCGTTGAGCCCTCAAAGCCCACATGACAAGCAGAAATAGCCGCCAGGTAGCCCTTAATAGTGGAAGAAACAGACCTGCCTTTATCCATAAGGTCTTGTAAAAAACACAAAATATCAAGAATTGAGCACTGATATGATGCGAGACTATGCCCATCACACCACCCTTCAAACACCTGCCACTTACAGTCATATAAAGACCGAGTAGACACGGCCCTGGCATTCTGTATAGTAGCAACCACACGCGGGGGAAGCCCTAGTGAGTTTAAGTTTGTCCTCTCGGGCCAGGCCCAGAGAGCCACCCTGTCTGGGTGTGGGTGATAAATCTCCCTGTTCGCTTGAGATAATAGATCTGTGCGGAGGGGGATGTGCAATGCCTGGGCATATAACAGAGGAATTATCTCTGCCAGCCACGGTGCTTTGGGCCACCTGGGTGCTATCAGAATGAGAGGCAGGCCCTTCTCTCTCACCCTGGCCAGTGTTGGAGTTATCAGGCACAGTGGAGGAAAAGCATACAGCAGCACTTTGGGCCATGGGTGGGCCAGTGTGTTGACCCCGAGGGGTGGGTCCACGTCCTTTAGCGAGAAGAACATAGGACAATGGTTGTTTTCGCGCGAGGTGTATAGATCTATGGTTGCCTGTCCGAATCTCATCCATATCAAGTCCTCTATCTGAGGGTAGAGCCGCCAATCTCTGTAGAGTGGATTCCCCTCTAGAAGGTCCGCTCCTCTGTTCGGAATGCCTGGAACATGAGTCGCGCATAACGACAGGAAAAACCGCCTGCTCCACACTAAAAGCTTGTGAGCTAGAGCGTGAAGTTTCGATGAGTGCAAACCGCCCTGGCAATTGATATATGCCACCGCTGTGGTATTGTCGCAGCGTACGAGCACATGATGCCCCTGCGGGCGAGGCAGAAAATAATTCAGAGCTTTCCATATGGTCATAAGCTCTAAATAAATTGTGACGAACGTATTCTGCTCTGCCACAAACCGTTCACCGTTCTGCCCTCCTGGGTGGCACCCCAGCCTGTTAGGGACGCATCTGTCGTCACGACTTTCCGCAACATCACCGTCCCCATGGGGGTTGCCTGTGCTCCTCCAGAGCTGCCGTGCCTGTGCTCCTCCAGAGCTGCCGTGCAGGCGCACGTCACTGTTACAGAGCAGCAGAGATCGCGTAACAGAATGAAATGTAGTGACAAAACCCATTTCATGAACGCCCTCATTCTCAGAAGTCCCAGAGGCAAAGCCTGGATAGATGAAGCCATTAGACCCTGCAGTCTGAGACATGTGCGATATTGCACTTTCGCTCCCTCTCTGAACTGTGACACAGTTCATTAGAGAGCGAACACGCTCTTGAGACGTGCTCGCATGGAGACTGAGCTCAGCCCCAAGCCCAGGAAAATCACACTCTGACTGGGTGTAAGGTTGCTTTTGTTCAAATTCACCCTGAACCCGAGAGATGTGATGTGAGTGAGCACGACGGGTGTCGTACAGTACTTTCACCTTCGATTCGGCTATGATGAGCCAATCGTTTATGTATGTCAAAAGCCGCAGACCTGACATTATCAGGGGAGCTAAGCCTGCCTCCACACACAGAGAAAAAGTCCTTGGGCTTAGGGCGAGCCCAAACAGGAGGACTGTGAATTCGTAACATATGCCGAAACGAAGAAACTTCCTGTGTGGCGGATAAATGCTTATGTGGAAAAAAAAAGCATCTTTCAGATCGACCGATGTGAACCAGTCGTTCTGTTTTATGGCGCCGGGTCAGAGTGCCGTGGGTTAACATTCTGAAATGGTATTTCCTCAAATGTTTGTTCAACACTCTTGGGTCCAAAATGTGGCGGGGAGAACCGTCCTTCTTTGGAACCAGGAAATAACGAGAATAAAATCCTTGATTTATCAGATTGGGGGACACCACCTGAATCGCTCCCTTTAATAGAAGGGAAGAGATTTCCTCGTTCAGAATGTGAGCGGCGCTCTCCTCCGTGTGAGAGGAAAGAATACAGTTGAAATGCGGGGGTTTTATTACAAACTGCCATCTGTAGCCCTGCATTACAGTTCGCATCACCCACTCAAGAGCTGAAACAGTCTGCCAGGCCGACTCGTAACTTGCGAGTGTCCCCACAAGAGCCGGGGAAACGCTGGCATACTCGCGTGCGCCCAGTTGGCTCATTTGTGATGCAATGGCGCCCTCTAGTGAACAGACTAGGGGCAACATGCAGGGGTTCAGAGAGATGTTCTCCCTGAAATTTTTGTTTTTGTTTTTTTGTGTTGGGGAACACGGGGGTTGTGTGAATCACCCATTTGGGAGCTGACAAAGACAGCCAGACTGTATGTGATTCGCGTGCATCCCCACACAAACCGGAGAACTGCTTAGAGCTGCTAGTTCAGCTGGTTCGCTAATTTGTGGTGCAATGGCGCCATCTCGTGGGTAACGAAGGAGCGACATGTGGGGCTGTAAAGAGATCTTTTCTCTTATTAACGAAATCATGTGATTCGTTTGATTATCTTTTTTTTTGTGTGTGTGTTGGGCAACACTGAGACCGAAGCCTTTATTGAATTTGTGAGAAAAATGTGAAGGGAGCTGTGTGGTGACACTGCTTGTGCACTTTTTCCTCACTGTAGGAACTGTTTCCTCTGTTTCCTCACTGTTTTTTTCCGCACTTTTTCCTCACTGTTTCCTTCCCCTCTGAAAACGGGGAAACAAGCACTGGGCTACACCGGGAACAATGCAACCCGTGCCAACACTGAACACCATGACTCCGCTGACAGATAACCTCCGTTGTTTAAACGGGGAAATACGAGGGCAGAACTGGTGTCCGGAGGGCTGGCCACCTGTGAACTTGAACTCAAAGCCACCTGTGGCCGTGCAACAATCAAGTGAATGGGTTTTTTTTTTTTATTTTTTTTTAATCCGGCCGCACAGAGGGAATCTGGCGCAGCGCAGGCTTGCTAGGAAGGCAAAGTTTAAAACCCTCGTCCTCCTTTTCCTTATCGTCGCAGCGCTGCTGTATTAGCACGATGGCAGGCCCGAAGAGAGCCTGGTCAGGCTCGACCGGCGATTCTCTTTCAGGGAGAACGGAAAGATTAAGCCACAGTGCGTGCTCTCCAACCACCAAGAGAGCCATACAGCGCCCGCTTGTTCGGACAGTTTGACGGGCATTACGGAGAACAAGGTGATTCACCATGAGTCACTCCTCCCTGAGAACGCGGGTGATGGCGGCCCTTTCTTTTGTTATCCCATGACGACCAGCAGTTCGCTGGTAAGTGAATGGCAGGGAGGAGATGCTGAGGGCTCTTACCGCCAAAGCGGGGGCTTAATAAGAAACCTGATGAATGATCGCTGAAAAACAATCAATTTTGCCATGTGTTTAGCACATTCAGAAAAGACGGGGAGAAGCAGCTTTCTATGGCCGGGGAAGGCTCCGAGAAGTCTCCAGTCATACGAGTCCTTTTCCTGGTCCGACGCATTTGAAGTACTGGCCATTCGATATTGAGGCGAGCGGTCGCTTGCTCACAAAACTCGAGGAGGACCGATTAGGGCAGAGCCGCAGGATCATAAATCTGAAGGACTACGGATGACGGGATGGCCTCCTCATCTTTCGAGCCGTAGAGACGGCATTTATCTTCCGCGTCCCCGGAGCCAGGCGGCCCGTCGGCCCATCGATGAAATGCATTGATCGGCCTGGGTAAGTGAGGCTGCTCCACGGGAGGCCCCCGGGAGCGCACTGGTGTCGCCCTAATCCCTTCCGAGTCAGACAACCCTGAGAGGGCGCCGCACACGGCCAGGCAGGCTCGCGACAGGTTGTCCACGGTAGTAGCCAGACTCGGTTTGGAAAGAGCCAATAACAACGGACAGTGGAAAAGCACAGGCAAGAGGCGGGTAGCTTAGTAATTAGTGCGAGCGTGGGCGGCTTACAGAATAAAAACAGCTGATCTGGTAAATTGACAAGCACGCCTGGCGGAGGCTGATCCAGAGATGTGTCCTCCTGTAGATGGTTAAGTGAAGTCAAAACCAACGAGCTGTGAGTAAATTCCAGAGGTCGCGAGAAGCGAATGTCAACTGGAGAATAGCGTCGCGTGCAGGCCTTATATGCTCTCAGGTAAGGGGGTGGGGCCTTACCTGGCATTGGCTGTGCACTTCTGTCTGTCTAGCCAGACTTGGTGCAATTGGATGCTTCTGCAGAGGTCAGGTACGGATGCCCTTCCCATAGGTGGATCTCGAACACGAGATGATGAAAGAGAACTATCTCTTTGCCACCATGATGTAATCTTAGCGAACTGTGATAAAGTTCTATCAGTAAGTCTTCTCTGACAGATGTCATTGACTGTATGCTTTTTATGACAGTTAAGGAGTGCATAATATCACCCTATCAGGGGTGACCCATAGACTGTATGAAACATGGATGTAGTGTCCGTGACGTCACCCGTAGGTTTCTGAAGAGCATTTTTGAAACTGTGCTCGAAATTGAACAGGAGAATGCATGTTTTAAACAGCTTATTTTACAGGTAAGTTAATTGCTGTTCTAATCTAATGCGCTGCTGCACTGTAAAGCAAACACATTGCAGACAGTAGCTCGTACATCACACACACACATCCCATGCGCACAGAATCATTCAGCGTGAAAATTTATTGTCAACACTGTTCTGTGATTTCTCAATAAAATAGCTTAGAAACTGAAAAGTTCAAGCATATATTTCTTAATAACTAAATCCCACAGCTTCACTACTAGTAGAGAGAGACGCTGCCAGGTAGAATTAATTCACACATGCAATCGCTTTCACTAATGCATTCATATTAATATAATCTTTACTGTGCTACTTTATCTGCATCTGATTTAGAATGGGTCGTTATATTTCTCACAGATTTCTGCTCAAAGACAAAAGAACTGATAAAAATTAGCTGTTATAGGAGCAATAGCCGTGTGGGCAGCGCTGTGTCATATGCCATAGCTGTGCACAAGGTGTTTGTCACAGCTCCAGACTTATTTGTTCATTAATGACGTCATCAGCGACTAATCGACTTCGACTCGACTTTCATCACATAAGAGTCGACTTCAAAAAATCAGAAGTTGTTCAACCCCTAACACACACACACATACTTAAATTGCTGCTCTAATGCATTTAATATATTGATAAATTCATAGCAACAGTTTTTTGCATATTTGCAAATTTTCTTTTTGATTGTAGACATGATTGTACTGTTAACTCATTTATTTGTATTGAAAGGTGATGCACCACCATGTAATTTTGTCAGATACCTCTGTTTATAAAGCATATTTTGTTGAAATGTACAGCTTTAAATGCTGTTTAGCAACAGGTGTATTCAGAAAGCGTCTCTAATGGATGTTTTTAAAATGTCACCAGAAATTATCAAAATTTTATTTTTCTTACTGCATGTTACTACTATTTGTTTCTTTTAAAATACATTAATCTTGCCTTGAAAATGGCAATATGGCAATAAAAATATAATATATTGATAACATGTATAAGTTAGAGTGGGAGTCAAGTCTGTACACTTATTTAAGTCTGTGTGCAGTGTTTCCTGTGTGAAATGTTCCAATTTTTAGTTCAACAGGGCTTGAATTTCAGCATTTTGATTGTGCATGATTCCCACAGTATGCGCTTGTAATGCAGGAAATTCCTGCAAATATTTCAGCGTGAAAGACACTCGGGACAGATGACGGAGTGTATCACTTGCAAACATTCAAGTGCTCAATTCAGCACTTGCGCGCTCTCTAGTCCCTTTCACACTGCTCGTTGATTCTGGAAAGTTTACAGAAGAGTGCCCTCTGTGAGAACGTAAACACGTCCTGGGAATGGGGACCTAGTAACATTGCCGGGATCAGTCCCGGAACGAGCCCTGTGTGAACAAAAGCCAGGACCAATGCTGTAAAAGGTGTTGTAGTGATGACGCACTTTATCGTGTGACTCTTTTACCGGGTGTTTTGAAGGCAGATTAACATTCACAATGGAAAAATATGTGCAAACTGTAATGAAGCAGAGATCAGGGAGCTCCTCACTGTCTGTGCTGAAGCTGAGGTTGTTCGCCAGCTTAGTGAAACGGTAATGTCCTGTGTCTTTACGGGATGTGTGTGAACGCACGCACCGATTCCGGAAAGTCACTGCCAGTGTGAATGAACCAGAATCAAACAATCCCGGGGCACATTATCCATGAATTTTCCGAAATCTCTGTGTGAAAGAGGCTGGTGAGACCCCTTTCACGATAAATAATCGTCATATTGCACACCCCTACCTTATGAAAGCAAACACAGTCAAAAGGAGAATGCAACTCTGTAACAATTTCTGTCCGTTTCAGAACGAAACAAGAAATCTGTAGGTCCGAAAGCACCCATAGTGCTGCTTAACTTGTACATTTTTTAGAGCCTGGAACAGAAGCCGGATCATTTCATAATTTCGATAATAAGTGATGATGCAATTTGAAATTTAAATGACACAGTTGTTAATCTCGTTTTGTTGTTGTTGAAATGGGTCATGTGCAGTGGAAGTTAACCGTGAAGATAATGTTGTATTTCATCTTTTCTTCCCCCTTGAGTCAGATGGATGAGGAAGGCTCCAGCACTACAGCAATGACCAAGACCTGGGGCTTCCGCCGGAGCACCATTGCTAGGCGGGAGTTCATAGAAGCCATTGGCTCTGAGGACAGCAGCCCTCCCATCCAGCGCCGCAGGGGTCGCCCATCCAGGGGCCGAGGCAAGCGGGCTGATGAGAGCGGCGTGACCGCTGTAGCCTCTAAACGAGGTCGAGGGGGTCGAGGACATGTGCTGGTTCCTGAGCTCACAGCCGCAGATAAGCCAAGCAGTGAACATGAAGCTCGGGCAGATGCAGAAAGAGTGCAGTGTGTCGCTGCGGAGCTGAAATCAGGCGAGGAATGTGCCAGTGAAGGAGTCACATCAGATCGAGCCGAAGATAGCGATGATCTCAATCTCCAAGAGATTCGTCAGCGGGCTGTGGCTCGAAGGCTGCAAGAACTCAATCATGACGATAATGTTGATACGAGAAGTGTAGAAGATATCGACCTAGGGGTGAGATTACTGATGAAACAGGAAGTGAACGTGTTTGATGGCACGGATATCACATCAAAAGAAGAAAAGGTGTGTTCTTCCACAGCCACAGGGGCAAGTGGGAATTATGTGGCTGCAGCAGGAGCTCGGAAAGCCACTGGAGGTAGAAAGGCTAAAAGAGCAAAGAAAGACTGTGGGCTTGCAGATGAAGAGCATCAGGATGAAGAACAGGAGGAATTCTCAGAAAATAGCGAGGAAGACACTGAAAGGATGAATCAGGATACTGTCTGCTGCACATGTCAACAAGGACACAGTAACAGGTGAGCATCATGGGCCTGTTGAATTTTGCAGTATGATCAGAAACCGTTACTCAGGAAGGAACTAATTTAGTGTTTTTATGAGAGCCTGTGGTGTGATACGTGTGACATGAAAGTGCAGGTTTTAGTGACCCGGATTAGAGGTTCAGTATACAGCACTGCCATAGACAATAGTCGATGTTAAGAATGATAAGCTTGACCAACCAGAATAAAGTAGAGCTGAGAGAGCAGAGAGCTGTGTAATAAATAAACATGATAAAGATGAACATAAAAGGGACAGATCCTCCAAAAAACCTCCATTGTCCAACCCTACTGTGGTTAATCATGATGCTGGCTCAACATTGTGATGTCTGTCAGCCATCGGCCCAACCCTACACCACAGCCATATGGCTCTTCATCAGACAGTGAACACGCGTACTAATGAGCCCTTAAATACTAGCAAAAATCACATCAAATGATAAACCACATGACACACACACACAAAAACCCACAACAACAACTAAACCCTCAGGCAACGAATTACAAATCTGAAATAAAAGTGAAAACACAAAATGCCAAGAACAAAGCACAACAATCTAACATACACACCTGTGACCTTTTGAGTTGACAAAACCTGACAAACCCAACCTGGTTTAGATCAGGATCAGCTGTTGCACAACGCTCACTATAAACATTCTCTGTCGACTCGGGTTCGATCTAGTCTGCGAGGCATGGGCGTGCACCTGAAAGTGAGACACGTGCTGCAAACAGCCAATCACACGCAACATGGAAAGCATCAGTTTGATGGACTTCTCGCAAGAATCAGCGCAATTCACTTCTCTGTTGAAGATGACGAGATTATGAAAAAATACCATGAATAAAAAACACATTTGCAAGGCAGGAATAAACACTGCTGCAGTGAAAGTTTGAGAAGGCAGCTACTGACTATATCAAGTCAAGTGAATCAACTGAATTTAAATCATTTATATTACAAGGAGCTCAAAATAAAACAAGCTTCATCCGTTTGAAAAGCTTTATATACTGAACCTTGTATTTATACCTATGTAGTTATAGCCTGTTAATTACAAGGAATAAGTTTAATATTACTTATATAAGATTTTAAATATTACTTATACATATTATCTAAAAGTTAAAATAAATACACGGCATCATTAATGCAAAAAATGACGATTATCAAACTCTTCATTAAGACCATTAGATGATAATGTGTAGTTTTGTCACGGTACCAACATTTCTGTATTCGGTACCAATACCAGTGAAAATCCACGGTTCTCGGTACCAAAGCAAAACACTAAAACAAATCAATGCCATTCTTTATACTTATTTAAAATTGTGTTTCAAGTTTTTCCACAAGTAATACAAGTATGAAAAAAGTAAACAAGTTTCACCCGAATGTTTTTGTCATAGTTCTGCTGCCACTGAAAAACAACTGTAAACTGTTGTCTGTTTTAGGGTTTGCTGGTGTGTTTCAGGATCTTCCTCAGTCTGCAGCTGTAAAAGGAAAATATAATATACTTCAGTAAAGCAATGGGCTGAGTCTGACCAAATGCAACATTAGATCATTGACACCAGCTAAAATACATCTTTCAGTAAATAACAAACCTCAGCTTTTATAATAAATTTATATAGGATTACATCTATTTTAAGTCAAGTGTATATCAAATAGATGGAAACTAGTATTACAAACACTTTACAATAGATAACATGTTAGATAACATGACCTATCAATTAAACAATAGTTATAGCAATTATTCCTCTTGGGGTTAATTTCAAAATTTACTAATACATAAAATTGAAAGTTCAGTCTGTTAAAATGATTTAATGCACAATGAGCAAACATGAGTGATCAAGTGTTTGTATTAACTAACATTAAAAAACATTAATTAATGTTGTAAAAATATATTGTTCACTCACTGTAAGTGAGTCATGTTAATGAATGTTATCTTATTGTAAAGTCTATACAGGATAATAATTTGACTATACTTTCATTTAATCCAATCTGTGTACATATTTAATTTTAAAGGGCTTTTAAAACCTGCTAGAGTTATCCAGCCAAGAATAACAACTAACTAAGACTAAATTAACTTAAAAAGCCCAGAACTGCTTTTCTGACTGATATGACATACAGTAAACTATGTTAACCATTTGTACATTCTCTAACACGCATATTTTAGATTCACAATTCATTTAAAAGCATCTGGTGTGTAAAAATAGTAAATACCATCATGTCCTCCTGTTTTTTTTTTACCCTAATAAAAGTTATAGGAACATTAAATAGTTAATAAAAAAACTTAATTCTAATGCTCATTATATTAGCGTTAGCCACGCTTATGTTAACAATTAACTACGCTAACGGTGATGTTTATTTCAATCCGACATTCAAATTAAACTATGGAATAATATTCATAACAGAAGAAAACAGAAGAAACAGAAGAAAAATTTTATTGAAACTTACTTGCTTGAACTCTTTCATTTGATCCAGGTCTTCAAAGTGTTTTGTTAGTTTGGTGTGTTTCCTCGTTTTGATGTCGCCACGTCTCAGTGCTTTTATGAAGAGAGCGCATCTGCGCACCTTTCGAATAGCGAGCGCATCAAGATCCGGGTTTCCCGGGTACTCGGTACCACCGGTACTTAAAAAAAAAACCTGGTACCGTAACGTTTTCATTATTTAGTACTGACTTGGTACCGAAGTACCGGGTCTTTTGACAACAGTAATAATGTGATTAAAGTATAAATCCAATAGCCTTCACGTTTTAAAAGCAAACGGTTAATATCACCCCCTCTACGAGGTAATTTGACAGCTACAATGTTGTAGTGTGGAAACTGAATGTTTAAATCTAACTAAATGTTGTGCTACTGGACTTCTAGGGTCATGCCTCCTAATGGCACTTCGATGTTTGGCAATCTGCATTTTGGGTTGTCTGCTAGTTTTACCAACCTAACAAAGTCCACACGGGCAGTGCAGCATGTAAATAACATTAGAGGTCTTAAAAGAAATCGTTCCTCTGATCTTAAAAGATTTCCCTGTACAGGGATGCTTAAAAGTTTGTGTTTTGTAAGTAAAATTACATTTACAACCTCCACACTTATAGTTACCTGAAGGAAAATTAATCAAAAAATGTGTTGGCTGAGAGACCGATAAATCAGCCCTGACCAGCATGTTACGTAAGTTTGGAGGTCTCTTAAAGACAACCCAAGGTGGTTTAATGAAAGCGGTGAGAAAGCAGCAGTTTAAAACGTATCTGATTACAGTGATGTGGATGTTTGCACGAGCTCTGCAGTTCAGTACTCCAGTAAAGTCCAGTCACGTCACCTTTATTTATATAGCACTTTGTTATAACCACTCACACACAAGTCTGTTGAGTTTATGAATGCAGGGGCCAATCAGAGGCGTTCAGATGAGTCACTGCAGAAGCACTGGAGTTTTGTTCAGTGCACGCGCTCGCTGACTGAATTCTTTCATCATAAACAACAAAGTGTAGAAAATGTACGTATGGTGTAAGTAGGAGATTCATTCATCAAACACTGAATAGACAGCTTTATTGATTATAAGGGCTGAGCCTGGTTTCTCCCAATGTTTTCTTCTCCATTTCTGTCACCGATGGAGTTTTGGTTCCTTTGGCTTGCTTAGTTGGGGACACTTGACTGATTGCACAGACACTATTGAAGAGAGCTGAACTGATGATGATGACATCACTGAATCATCAATGAACTGACTTTAACTGAAAACTGACTGTTATTGTCTTCTTGCATTATTGACACAATCTATTTTCCTGTTTGACACTGTAAAGCTGCTTTGACACAATCAGTATTGTATAAAGCACTATACAAATCAAAGTCACTTGACTTGATTCGTGCTAGACTGAAGTCAGTCATACCTGTTTGCTCTCTTCGTATAATTTATACGCTGTTTGAGTAACTTTGGAAGGTACGGGTAATAAAAAAAAAACATTCATTACATCTGTGAACATGATTCGGACATCTCTGGATGGTGAAAATCACATCTCCCATCATTCCACTCCTCAAAACAAACGAGGCATTTGTTGCATCCAGTGGGGACATATTACGGATTATAATGACTTATACTGTCTTTTTACGCGTTGCGTTGCATATCGTAAACATAGCGTAAACATATTGCGTTGCATATCGTAAACATAGCGTAAACATAAAACCATGTCTGGAGAAACGACAAACAACAAGCGCTACTCTACACTGCTCAAAACTTGCGTTTGAATCGTCAGTGGCAAATTCTTTAAATATAAAAATTTACTTACGGGCTGTGAGTCAGAAGCGCCAGACTGTCCTTGCAAAGTTGGAACTGCCCCACTTTATAGAAACACACCGGCATTTAGGGCTGGGTATTGTTCAAAATTTTTCGATGCCGGTTCCTGAACAATACTTTTTTCAATAACAATTTTATGAAATCAATTTGAACAAGATTACATTATCTAAAAAAAATAAAAAAAAAACTTTGGTTTTATTTTTCATCTTGTTGATGTTTATACAGACTCAAATACTCATCTCCTGAGCCACTGCACAAATGAACTAAATGTAACCAACACAATAAATCAGTGAAAATATTTTTAATAAAGCTCAAATAGTCTTCGGTTTACACATCTGTTAGGCTATATTTACACTAGTGCGTGTTCGTTTTAAAATGCATAGCTCAGACAGAATCATGATTTCTATTTATTTTCCACTGATTTACTGATGAGCATTAGCAGCTTCCAGCGCTGTCTGCTTGTGTTCTCTCTTCCATGATCGCTGCTCTGACTTCAGCAACATTACATGGCCAAAATACACATTATGGCTGCAATTGGAAGTTTTTACAAACACTCGATGGTGGTTTAAAGTGAGTTTTGAGTACAAGCGGAATATAAATCTTATTTATTGACTTATGTAGCATGATGCTACAGTTTGCATGAATGGTCACGTAACACGCACTTTCGGTCGTGCAGTATGAACGGACATCTGCATATGATCGGAACTCCACACACTGATCGATCTGCGCCGCTTCTAATAAAAGTTATGCCTTCTTTCTTTGCGTGAACATTTGGGCGGCGTTATGCAAATCTTCCCAGATCGTGACGTAGACATGTGGGGGCGTGTTAGAACGAGCCGTTTTAGGTAGGCGTGGTTGACTCTTAACTTTTATAAAGATTATTTCTTTGGATTTGAGACTTTAGTCCTTGCAACTTCAGGAATCTTATCTATGCACAATCAGCTTGTAACACTCCAAAGAGAAAGGAAAAATTTAAATCGCATCATATGACCCCTTTTAAGAGAGATTGTTGAAAATAAAATATTTTATCCAAAAATAAAACATCTTATCACTTACCTTTATTTTGTTTCTTATCCATATGACTTACGAAAGGAGAAGTTAGGCAGAATGATGTCATTCAGTTACTTTTTCATATAGACCAATTTCGGTGTTTGCAAACAGTGAAGTTTTTTGTGGGCGGAGCCTATCTGGAGGCAGAAAATGACGGCTTTCAAGTGGCAGTCTGTGGAGCCATGGAATAAAAGAATAAAAATAATTATTTTGAGTTTATATTTCAAAATTCAGACTTTTTTTTTCTCGCCATTCCGAGATTAGGCTATACCTCACAATTCTGATGATTTAAAAAATCAACTCGTCATTTTTTTTCCCCTCAGAATGGACAAACTCACAATTGTTGAGTTAAGCGGAAGTGATTACCTTTATTTATTTGTTAGAATATGTATAACTAAATATTTTAACTAATTGCAAAAGCTGAATAATTAAAGTCTACGGATTAATCAGTGAAATAATCGATGATTAGTCGATTAATCGTTCAAATAATTAAGATTAATTGATTATCAAAATAATAGTTTGTTGCAGCGCTAGAACAGGGTGATACGATAACTCATGTAAAAGCGTGTTACGGTCCAAACAGTTTACAGAATAAACTAGTCTCAGTACAGTCCAGTAAATACATCAAACATGTTACTTTTGGAACATGGTTACTTTTGAATTTAGAACAAGATTTATATGTGATGATTTTTATCATACACTCTTCAGAGCACAGTCAAAATACAGTTTCTGCTTCCAACACTCATGTGGCAGCACTGTCCCAGAGCGGTAATGAGGGGAACATGTGAGTCATGGAGAGGGAGGGTGTTTATGTTGTTACTGCAGGGCTCTAGACTAACATTTTGCCTAGCTTTTTTTCTTAGGTGCACCAGCACAAAAGTTAGGTGCACCCAAATTTTCGACCGCATCGCATTTAACACCGCAGTTTTACAAGTTCTAGTCTTACCTGTGAGGCATACAGTGGAACGGCACAATGTGGTCACCTGCCTCTTGCTGCAGAAGGGCTATGACACCCCCTTTGCTGCCCAAATTAACAGCAGCACCATCAGCACCCAGAGCAATGATTTTCTCCAGCCAGTTACTGCACTGGTCCCCAAGAGCAGCAAATGCTTTCTTTGAGGCAGCATAAATTCCTAATTAAACAAATAAAAACGATAATACCATTTACTTCCCAGATCAAGAGTTTATAATGCAATCTATTATAATTTTTTTCATTTTCAATGATAAGAATATTACATATGGTTAATGCAGTAACGAGACGGTAGGCATATTATTGGCATAGGCTACATGACATGACATGGCTTGGGCATGGGCATGCTCGACCTCATTGTGTCATTATATTCACCGGTCTTCCTCTCCGCAAGATACGACCGTACACAATGACGCATTCCTTTGTGGTGATATCTGTGTCTCCGTCGATCAGGAATGCCATGTACGCACTGTTCGCAATTTGCACAGACGTCTTTTTTTTTTCAATATATCTGCGATGACTCCTATAAATTGGGCCCAGGCGACATCATTGCTGTACGTCGGGTTTACGTTCAAGCCATTTTTCTTCATAATAATTATTTCGGACTTGAACTTAGTGAAGGGAAGATTTCTTCTTTTGCAATATTGTAGGCAACTTTAAACTTGATTATCATCTCGGCCTCGTCTGATGATCTGTTTGCTGCTGCCTGCCGCTGAAAGGCAACAGGGAGAGGGGACACTTGGGCAGTGCATTTATCGCAGCATGTAATGTGTTTTATAGATTAGGGTGACCATACGTGCCATTTTCCCAGGAAACGTCCTGGATTTCTATATTGCCTAAAATATCTAGGTTTTGGCTTTGTTTGCGAGTGCAAACCGATCGGTGTATGACATCAAAATACCTCGAGAGCATTATTTTAGGCAATATAGAAATCCTGGCCAGGACGCGTCCTGGGAAAATGGCACGTATGGTCACCCTATTATAGATGCATTGTGCTTTTTCAGCGTTTCAATTCGAAATGTATTAGAACCAGTCACAAATGCACTATTGCCGGCCATGGTCTTCCCACACTCTTTACAGTAAATGCAGTGCATTATATTATTGGCTTTACTGTATCTTAGCCAGGGGAATTGGTCAAGCCACTCTCTTCGAAATGTGTACACTTTCCCCCTTTTAATTTCAGTGGGCTCGGACTCGGACTCGATCGTATGTGGCTCATTATCTAATGCCGTCTCCGGACCAGGGCTTGACATAACCTGGGAGGTTGTCAGAGTATTGGTTATGATTTTTGGACGGATCAGGCCTTAACTTAACATTCTTAACGAAAAAGTTGTCAATTGTTCTTTTCATATTCTCTCCTCATCCGCGGCTACATCCACTCTGTTTATCTGACGGGCCTAGGCTACTCACCTCTCTCTGTCTTTGACTGCAGCAAATGCATTTTCTAACATACACACACGTACAGGAATATCTGGACCACGGCCAATCAGAGGGGGGGTCCGCCCTTCACTATCTCTGATTGGTTTAGACCACAATATGGGCCTAATGTGTGTCTGTTGTTGAACCACAGGGAGACTTTCATTGTCGCGGAGACTTTTTTTCCCCCTTGAACGGCTGGTCGCACCGGTGCGACCTCAGATTTTTTTTAGTCGCACCATTGAGAAATTAGGTCGCACATGTGACCAAATTGGTCGCACTCTAGAGCCCTGTACTAGTAATGCTATTGTGTAAACTCTTAAACTTAACCTCTTAACCACTTAAACTTTACCTTGCAACCTGCATTATTATTTTACGTGCATTCAATTGAGTTAGTGCTAATAGACTTGTGTATTGTTGTATCAAAATGTGGTTAGTTTCTGTGATGAGCCAGGTGAGAACATTGATTGTGGATTTCAGTTTTGTTCTGTTTCTCACTCAACATCTTATTTGATTTTGGAGAGAGTTGATCTCTTATTCAAGAGATTATATGATGTTAAATCTGTTTTCTTTATTCATTAAGCTTCTTTGTGAATTGATTGAAATGGTAATGCATATACATATTAGTAAGATTTTTCATCCCCTACCAAACTAACGGCTCTGTCTGTTAGGTTGATGATCTGCTGTGACTCCTGTCAGAAGTGGCGTCACGTTGACTGTGTCGGCATCGCAGAGGCTTGTACTCCTCTCCTGCAGAGGAACAGACAATATGTTTGTCCCTCATGCTCCGACGAACGAGACGCCACGAGCAAGAACAGGACGACAAATGGTCTCAGTGAAAAACATGAAATCAACTCAACTCATGTGGTAATTTTCTTTTTTCTAATGATCTGCTTTTGAGTCAATAAGTATATCAGAATATGAACGATGTGTATTCTCTAGACCCTAATGAGGAAAACCATGTTCAGTGTTCAGCCGTGTTCAGCCCTGCTCCTGGGGACCCACTGTCCTGCAGAGGTTATTTCCAGCCTGCTTCAGCACACCTGCTTGTGTATTTTCCAGCAGTCCCGCAGAGCTTGATGAGCTGCTTCAGGTGTGTTTGATTAGGGTTGCAGCTGAACTCTGCAGGACAGTGGGTCGAACACCTCTGCTATAGAGTATTTCTGTTTCACAGTAGTAATACAAAGCACTTTTAAAAGATTAGCCACATCTACAAAATAATCCTGTACTGTTCTCCATCAATAACTTATAAGGAAAGTGCATTTCTAATGACAGTTGAATTCTCACCTTTAACAAGTAGGCGTAGTGTTTGGCAAAATTTAAAGGAATACTTCACACAACAATGAAAATGATAAATTTACATGTTCCAAATCTGTATGACTTTTGTGTTCAGTTGAAAACATAAGAACATATTTTAAAGTCTTTCATTGTGCGGACAAACGAATGATCTTCTGTTGTGTCCCACAGACGAAAGAAAGCATACAGGCATGAAACGATACCTCTCTGTACGGTCTGGACATTAGGAACGCACCGAAATGAAAAATCTGGACAGAAACCGAAAATTCTGGATGCACTTGACCGAAAACTGAAACCGAAAATGCTTTTTAATAATTACTTATTATTTTATTATTAAATAATATAAAATACAAGTCAATAAAATAACCACATTTTTGTGGAAAGTAAAACAATAAAATTGGACAGAAAATATATTCATATTAAATATCAGTATATTATTTTTATTCAGTTCTTTGCAACAGAATCAGATTTAACTGAATTTATTTTATCCAAATAATGTATAGTCCCTATGAAGCTATTATTATCAGAGCATGTGAGCAGAGCATTGCGTCACAATAGGGGAGCGTCATTTAACCAGCGTTGCCCACTAGCTGTACTACTGTACTAGCTGTACTTCAGCATGTTACAGCACAGTAGCACTACTGCAAATACGATCAAGTATACTACCTGTTTAGTTCCTGTTGGCAGGTTATTTGAGCGGACTTTGCTCTTCCGGTGAGCATGAGCATTCCGCACATTCCTAGAGCAGAATATTGAATGGAGCGTCACAACAGTGCATCCCTAGTGGAGGTTAGCACTTGGCGATATGACGATACAGATCTGATTCTACAGTTCCTCACAAATCTGAGATATGGTAGTAACTAGTGGAAAAGTGTGGCATTACCTGCTGACACAAAAATGGTCTACTGCATGTGACAAACAGCAAAAAATGTGTGACATTTGGATTTATTGAATATTTGTATTAGTGTTAATTTTGTCTTTTAGTGTTTGTCTTGTGTCAAATCTCCTTTCATCATGTTTAGTCAACATTATCCTGTTTTTTTGTCAAGTTTAAGTTGACAAAGTCTGATCATTTTGGTCTTATCTTAGTCCAAGAAAACATAAGTATTTAGTCTAGTTTTAGAGCAATTCAAGGGTTATGGATGTTTTTTTCTTTTGTGGTTTTTTGATTTTTTGATGAAACTTCTTTTAATATCAAGCACATCCCATTCTTTACTCTTGGATTCATCCGTGTTTCTTCATCGCTCTCAGTTGTTAACAAAAAATGAAAAAATCTGAAAGCAGTGTGGATTTATTTATATACAGAAAAAAATAGGACAATTTTATAGGACATAAGAAAACAATCTGTATGATTAATTTGAAAACTACATTGTGGATGCCTATAAGATAGATCATGATACAGAATCGGCAGATTGCCTGCCCCTACTCCTCCTAGGGTTTTTATGCAGTCGTCACCAAACTTAGTCAATCTGATGCCAACACACTTAAGATTCTAAACTGCACATGGATTTTCTCACTATTACTTGATCTAATCTGTGAGTTGTGTCTCAGGTGGGGATTGTGCAGCTGGTGGAGGATGGGATGAAGGCAGAGGAGAAGGCAGCTTTACCTAAATGCATTGGTCCAGGCTGCAGTAATGACTCTCTGCCAGAGTCAGTGTACTGCAGTCATCAGTGTATTGTGCGGCATGCAGCGGCGGCCATGAAGTCTCTCTCTGAACCCAAAACTGAGACAAAGCCTGCTGCCCCACCAGCTGACCCGCCTCTCAAGGTAAGTCTATTTCAGTGTAGCTCCGATCTGTGGTAGAACTCATAAACAGATTATTACATTGTCATGAAATAGAAGGGGAAAAGGAAGGAAATATTTAATCCTTATCATGCTTGGACACCAAAAGAAAGGATTTTGAAGAATGTGCCGTTTTGAATTGTGGCCATATCCTGCTTACCAAAAATGTTAGATTAGTTTATCTTGTCAGAAGACATCCATTTTACAGGGCTCCAGACTGTGCCTAAAACATTAGCATTTACGACACAGAATATTAATTTGCGAGTGATATTTTTTGCTGAGATCGCCACTGGCGACAATATAAATGTACAATTTATGATTTTAAACATTTTTTCCTGCTTGTTTTGCGATCACATCATTTGTTATGTTGACGTAATAAACTGAGAAAGTTTTAGTGGAAAAACGATCCTCATCTCCGCCGAACGCCAGCGTTGACGGCACACCTGCTAATGAAAAATGATGTGTGAATGAACACTGAAGTAAGCGCAGGAAAGCAGTGTCTATTTCATGCACAGAATTTGAACAAACTACAACACTGTGTGGACATTAACAATATCGTATGTGTGAGTAACGCTTTGATCGGGTAGAGATTAGAGTGGATCCCCCGGACTGAGGGTGGTGGTTGTTGTTTATTGGCAATTCTTGATGAGGTCCTAGCAGCGTTACTGATCAGCTTACTGTTCTGTTAATCCGTGAACTTCATATTATTTGTTGCGCACTTGCCATCCAGTAATTGCAATAAGCTTTGTGCTCTGTGACCTTTTAATAAACTAAGTATCAGCTTTAAAATTCTGTTTAAATTCACAAAATTCAAATAATAAATACCTTATTGGCGCTCTTTAAATGTGGCATGAGCGCTCGCTTTAGCGCCGCAGGTGAACCCATCAAATCTTTCTCTTTACCACTATAGTACAAAATAAACATGAACTGGACACCAAAAGGGATAGTATAAGAACAGTACATCTCTGAACTGTTCATTTTAATCGTCATTCAGTGTTTCAAAAAATGGGAAAACATGTAAAGTGTTAACAAGTCACCATAACAATACATTTACCTCAGGAATAACCATTCGGCAGCGTCCAATAAGGCTCATCAGTCAGCTTGACAAAATAAAGCCATTTGCCTATATATGTATGCGCTTATAGCTATTCATGTAGGGGATAGGTAAGTAAAAAATATTAAGAAAGAAGCAAAGGGAGCGAATGATAAAATTACACCTACTTATAAACTGCATGGATACTAATGAACGAACAGACTGGATGTGTGTGCAAGACGTTATGCCAACATTTAAGGATGCCTTGATTAAGAGCCCAAATAATCAATGGCCAAGTGATGCTTGTAAATATCCCTGATATTGGCAAGATTCTGTTGTAAGAAACATTATTGTGACATATAGTTCTCAAGGTTAAAAAGACATTAGTCGCCCTTTATAGCACAGCTTAGAGCGGTTGGGGATGGTGTGGAAGGTTGTGGGTGTCGTGTTTTGTTGTGATGTGGTGTTAGTCGTTGCGCTTGCGCTTGCTTTGCACATCTGTTTCCGATAAATATTTACACCTGTTGCACCAACTGAAACTACGATCAGGCGCATCCACGCCGACACATTCTTCCTCAGTTATAGATATAGCTGAGACGACGTTCACGCCGCAATGGCTACAACTACTAATATAGAACTAAATTGCTCAAGACATAATATAAGTGAAATCAACGCGCTATGATTTCATTGAGTAAACATTTCCTAACAAGTCCGCGTTTTTACATCTGAAGTCTCCCTGCACACTCCCATGACAGATTTCATCAAGGTTGAGTAAAATATAATAAATGTAAAACAATGCTTCTCTAGGGTTATTTTTTATAGCGGACTATCAAGTTTATGTACAAGGAATGTCTTTCCTGAGGTAATTGGGATGTTACGTGACATTGTGTTTTGCTGTCTTTCTGTGGCTGAAAAAACACGTTTATGGTTTGTATTTTGTGATAAAATTCACAGAATTTGAAAGCTGATCATTTATTTCTGATTAAAAGTAATAAAGCACAAAACTTATTGTGATTATTGAATGGCAGGCACGCTACAAATAATGAACTGAATTAAAGACGTGAAATATTTTCAAGCACACTGTCCCTCCAAGCAAGATGTCAAATGGTTCAGTTTATTTTAATAATCCCACTTCATATGTAATATTTTACTGCATAATTACATACAGAAATATATTTTGTCTCATGCGACAGGGTGGTAGGATAGCACAGAGCTTCTGATGATTCGCTTATCCTGCCCGAAAAAGACCACTACCCATTACAAGTCAGGCTGCAGTACTAAATTAACTAAAGTGCCCACTGAAGCCTAAAAAAAAGAATAAGGTCCGAGCAAATCAGCTTTCACTTACACTAACTCTGATAGCGTAAGATTAGGGGCAGACGTAGCACTATGCGAGAGGGCAAACGTGGTATAAATTCTTACGCACACCTTAAGCGCATTTTTACGTGCCAGACTACGTCTTACAACCGGGTGTACGTCCAGCTGGTGCAACCGGCCCCAGGACATCTACAAGATGAATTAAAATGCTGATGCTGTAAAAGGAGGGGAGACACAATACAGAATGACTGAAATGTTAAAGCGTTTCAAAAATAAAACATGTTTATTCTGTGGCACTTAAGGTGGGGTAAGCGATTTCTGGTAGTCATTGTTGACATTTGAAATCATAAAAACAAACACGCCCCTGCCCCAAAAGGGTCTCGTCCCTATTTTTGATAGCTCCGCCCCACACATACTGTACATATGCAACCCAGGCAAAAATTAGTTCTGTGAATCAAAGCAATGATTTTCAACGGTCGCTTTGTCGCGTCCAGTGTAATCGACGACGTTAGCTGTTGTAGGCACAGACACGGTGTCACAAAGAAATCAAAAGCAACCTCGGCGTCGATCGCGGCCTTCCAACTTCCTTTGTTCTCTACAGTGCTGGAAAGATGATCGGATATTTACACGGGTCCTATGGCTTATTGTAAGTTTCTTTGTTCCGCAGACTTTTTCCTCTTTTGTTTTTTATCCGTCATCTCTGTCTTTCTGTCTCTTGGCTCGGCTAATGTCCGTTCTGTGCACTGAACGCTCTCTCCTCCATATCACGAGTAGACACGCCCCTTATTCCTGATTGGCTACAAGTTTGTTTTGGTATTTGGCCCGACTCGGTTTTCTAAGGCTAAGTTCACACTACACGACTTTAAATGTCGACAGATCGCTGTGCTGTTCAGACTACATGACTTGATTTGTCTGTCTTTTAGTCGTTGTGGTGTTCACACTACGTGACTATGCAAATGATCTGCAACAGGGGGGTCACTCAAGTCAAGTCACCTCTTTATATAAATATTTATGTTATATTTATTTATATAGCGTATTTTAACAATACAGATTGTGTCAAAGCAACGGTACAGCATTAATTAGGAAAATAGTGCAATAATGCAAAGTGACAATAGTAAAAACACATTTTTCAGTTAAAGGCAGTTCATCAATGAATTCAGTGACGTCATCATCCAGCTCAGTTCAGTTTAACTAGTATCTGTGTCAATTAATCAAGTCGACGATATCGCTGGAAATTAAGTGTCCCCAAGTAAGCAAGCCAGAGGCGACAGTGACAAGTGAACCAAAACTCCATCGGTGACAGATTGGAGAATAAACCTGGGGAGAAACCAGGCTCAGTCGGGGGCCAGTTCTCCTCTGGCAAACGAAACCAGCAGTTCAATTCCACGCTGCAGCAAAGTAACATTGTGCAGAGGACTCAACTGATTCCTATGGTCTTGTCCCAGTGGCCGTCTAGGAAACAAGGTCTTTACTGGGGATCTGTCTCCAGGGCTCATCTAGTTGTCCTGGTCTCGGCTGACATACAGGGCTGTAGAGGTCCTCTCTAGGTGCTGATCCACCATCTGGGCTGGATACGTACGTACACACTACACAAGCTGAGAACTCTGTCACCCAATGACTCTACACGGTCCCCAAACCACGTTTTGTCACGAAAACACACGTGAGAAGTGGAATGGGAATGACGCGAAACAACACGTGAAACAGGAGTTGTTTATTTGAAAATGGATGTCGGGAAGAAATTAGCGCTGCAAGCTGTTTGTTCAATGAAAAATTTTGCTCCATTTATTGTCCAAACTTTTCTTTAAGCCGTGTTGCTGCTGTTGTTTTTCCGGTGACCTCAACCCATGCCTTGCTCTCTCATTGGCTGTAGCTCGTCACGACACCTGACACCACGTGATGTTGAGTCGGCCGACCGGTCCAGATATTTAGCATGCTAGATATTTGTATGCTGTCGGCGAGCCTCTTTGATGCGTTGTGTAGTTCACACATAAAGATTGCCGAGCACTGATCACCCACCGATTTTCTACCGATTACAGCCCGACCTGTCGGCGAGCTCATTAACTTGCAAATTGGGCTTAAAATCCTGTAGTGTGAACTTTAGCATAAAGTGTTTTTGAAAAAATACCTTTAAAGTAATTTATCGCCTGTTTTTGTTTCTTATAGGAGCCAGTGGCTCCTTAATTTTTTTTGTCTGGAGCCCTAGTTTTATCAGGTATTGCTGAGAGGTTGACAGAGGAAGCCGTGAATTAGCAGGAAAGCAGGAGACAATGTGATTATAGAAATGAGCTGGATTTATTGAATAATGCTGTGTATATTTCAGTGCTCAGACACAAGTTCAACAGGGGGGTTCGGGAGATCAGTTGCAAATTGATTTATTGCAGTTTGTGTAATCTGACATTTTTAAGAGTATATTAATCATTTTGAAGATTTGATGTAGTGAATTGTAAGGTGTCCATTCAACATAATAATAGAGACGTTTTGTTTTGATATCTTGTATTTCTTTAATTCTATTGTTTTACTGTATTGCTGCAGCAACTGGTTGTATGCAAATGGCAAATAAAGGTGAGAGTGCACTTCTTTGTCTGGTTCCCCGGTGAAGAGTGAAATTTTCCATTCTTATGTGAACTTCTAAAAAGGGTTAACAATTTCTTGAATGTAACATGATTAATCAAACTTATTTCTTTGATTATATCATGTAAATTAGGAGTGGGACAAAATATCGATATGGAAGTATATCGTTATCTCCCTCCATGCGATACGAGAATCGATACACTGGCACCAAATATCGATATTTTAATTAAGATAAGGCTCTCTAAATAGATTTCCCTGCTTGCAGCGTCGCTACTTCATGGCTTCTCAAGGTGTTGCTCAACACATGAATGAGGGAAGCGTGAACATAAGTTAACTAGCCTAAGAAAATAGGTTTTTAATGGGATGGCAGACAGCAGTGTGAGTAAAATTATAGATGCCTGAACCCACTTCGGCTTTTATACCATCGATGGGACAAACCAAATCGACAGAGTACACTGTATGCAAGAACTGCATTATTTGCATGTGCTTTAAAGCTTGCCGGTTAAACATTTCATTCATGTGCTGTTCTGACATGCCCTTTCTCTGAACGCGTACACATGAAAAGAGTGCACACACTAAAAAGCCTCACAAACAGCCCTTGATTACTGGACTGAGTTATCTTTCACGTCTCATTGCACTGATACTGTCAAAAACATACAAGGTTTACATATAAACACAGGTGGCTATGTCTAAAGTGAAAGTAATCCGTATATCAGATGCGTGCAGCTCTTAAAGTGACCGCAGACTAATTGTACTAAACATGCTGCCGCTTGTCATTAAAGGGATAGCTCACCCCAAAATTTTAATTCTGTCATTATTTACTCACTCTCATGTTGTCCCAAACCTGTATTAATTTCTTACTTGTGCTGAATGCAAAAGAAGATATTTTGGGTAACCAAACACAGGGTTTTTCCTGGGTCTGAGATGGTCTTCAGTGTTGGACAGATCAGGGTTTTTTAAGGGGCTTTCTGCTCTTTCTCTCCCTCCGTTAACATTAGCGCTATCACAAGTGCAGCAGTCATTTACAGCACTCAGAAATCACATTACGTCAAAAAAGGTCTTCCCGGCACCAAAACAAGTTCAATGCAGGAAAAACCAAAAAGTTGCTGGTCCCCATTAACTTTGATAGAAGGAGAAAAAATGCTATGGAAGTCACTGGGGACCAGCAACCATTTGATTACCCACATTCTTCAAAATAACTTTTATATTCAACAGAAGAAAGAAACTCATTCAGGTTTAAAACAACTTGAGAGTGAGTAAATGAGAGAATATTTATTTTTGCAGACTTTTCAGCAGTTTGGACTTGAATGAAGAGAGAGAACATGCACTTAACCTTTTCAAAGGCATTTAGTTTTCATAAACCGATATCGTGATGTATAATTATAGGATTGTCTAGCAATATATCGATTATTGCAGAATTGCTGTATCATGATATTATCAGTATCGTGAGCCATGTATCGTATCGTGAGGTACCCTGTGATTCCCACCCCAAATCTAATTTTTTTTAATGTGTTTTAGCTTAAAGGTTTTATATCAGACTTTGAATAACAGATTTACAGGAGGCTTTACAGACTCTACTGAATGCCATTGTGTGTGTGAATATTGACCGACTTGTACATTATTGTTATAAATGTTTTCTTTACTTTTTCTGAAAGCTAAGAGTAGCAAATGCAGAATAAACTGCAAGCGGTCATGCATGGTCACGCAGCGTGACCGAAGTGAAATGCACCTAACTTTAGTGCAACCACCACACCGCAGATCTACTTTGAGCTTGTAAGCGCAGCGGTTGTGCGAATGGTTTGCTGGAGCTACACACATCTGAACAGCGCAGATTATCTCCACGAAAGAGTGGACAACCAATCTCAGCCATGCTTGCCTTGGCATGCTCCTCTTTTATAAATATATATGAATAGTGCAGTGTGTCAGTCATCAGGTCATTGGCAAGAACCTGTCCTACATTTAAACATAACTCCAATAAAACACTGATTAGGTTGTGGAATCACATCAAATTTTGGATCAATTCAGTGTTTGTTACTGTAGCTGTGTACTTAGTTCACTCTTATGCTTTCACATTTCAGAGCGAGAAACGATCATTTCTTGCAAAGCTTTTCAAGGTGAAGATCAATAAGACGCCGGCACAGGAGGAGCGTGTGAGCAAGCAAGAACTGGATGAAGAGTCGGTGTGCTCCGCTACAGTCATTGAGCCTGTACAATCAGCCACACCATCCAGTCCTGCTCCAGAGTACAAACCCAGTATGTATTATATACTGTCCTCACAGACACAATCTCTCTCTGTGAGTGCGTTACATGCACATTCTTTAACCAAATATGGTTAATCTGACAACACACGTGGTAATGTTAAGTGTTTCGTTAACTGAGAAAAGAAATTGTACTCTCCGACTCTTTCTGGACCCAAGAAATTATAATAATGTGTTATCTTATGCAGCCGAAGGAGGAACAGTCAAACTGCAGACATGAGGAGAAGGAGTCTGTGCAGGCTGACATTTGCAATACTATGTGGGTTTTAAGGCTTTAAAGGGATAGTTCACCCAGAAATGATTTTGAAGAATGTGGGAATCCAAAGAGTTTCTGGTCCCCAGCTGTTTGCCCAGCCACATTCTTCAAAATATCACCTTTTGTGTTCAACAGAAGAAAGGAATTCATGCAGGTTTGGAACAACTTGAGGGTGAGTAAATGACAGTTTTAATTTCTGAGCGAACTATCCCTTTAAAATCTTTAACTCAAATAACAATTGGAATACACTCAATCAAATACACAGATGATTACGCAACATCAGTATTGGGAATTAAACGTTTTTTAGTTAACATCTGGAGAAGACAAAAGCTGCATGTTTGTAAGAAACAAATGAAGTTGGTTTTTAACTTAACTTCATCGTCTAAATCAGGAAGAGAAAATGTGTATCCAATGGAGAAAGCGTTATTGTGGATTATGGGAAAAAATCTTCTGTATATTTGATGGGCTGAGGGTAACTAAAATTTAGGGTGGTCATTTATTTTTAAGGTCTGCTTTTTACTTTCAGGTAACTTTTGAGCCCAAGTTTATTTCTTTTAAAGGTGCTGTATGTTTTTTTTGGACTGTACTAAAGCGTAAAAATACCATCATTTTGTCTGTTGATATTTCGGAAACATGCTAAGTTCACACACATGTTTCTCTGAAAAACAATGCTACAGCCGTTTATTCTATTTTGAAATATGCGTTCCGTGTCAGAATGTCTGTTTTTGTTTTGGTCTGTGACTCCGCCCACTTCCAGTTTACCCAATAGTATTTCAACACCCCGGCTTGTCAAGTTGACACAGTAAATGGTGTACTGGTGTACTGTAGCTATGGAAGCCAGCAAATGAACTGGGTCAGAGATTGCAGATTATACTCTACCTAAAAAGCCTCTGCATCCATCTAAAAATCTCTATGACCAGAGGAATATTAAAATGTAGATAAACGAACTCACTGACTTAAAACTCATCACCTTCCATTGCCAATTTGATTGCTGAAGCATGTCCTCAATCTGGCGACCCGCGTGAGTGTCCAGTCTGTGGACAAGGGGGTGGAAGAAACAACTCTATATTACACTACACACTTCTCACTGCCATGTGCTTTTCATTGAAGCTCAAAGGTTCAGATTTGTTGATATGATTTTTATCCATAGGCTCCATCTAAAGAATAAAAAAAAAAGCTATATTTCATCATCCAGAAAACAAGGGTCAGTGGAATTTGTGTCTCTTTCTCATAGTGTCTACAAGTGGGCCTTCTTCTGGCTAGCACAATATGCATATTGCATATTCTAATACCACAGCAAACCTAGCTTAAGTAAAAATGTCAATACCTCTGGTATCCAACGCTAGTTTTGACAACATTAAGTCAAGTAAGATGAAGACATTGAATATTTATTCAGCTACAAATAATGTAACTAATTTCATTGCCAACACGTACACTACCAAAATATTCAACTTCATTATACTAAAATATCAGTTTAAGTATCAGTACAGTGTCCAAACAAGTGAAAATAGCAAAATGTACTGTAAAGTGAAAGTAAAGTGACGAGTGGCCAAGTGTGGTGTCCCATACTCGGAGTTTGTGCTCTGCATTTCACCCATCCAAGTGCATGCAGTAGTGAACACACACATAAACACACTCACTCTCACTCACACACACACACACACACACACACACACACACACATTCACACAAACACACTCACACACACTGTGAACACACCCAGAGCAGTGTTATTTAAAAAAAATAAATAAAAATGTGGAAAAACAAAATTGGCCTCCATTCATAAAACTTGTAAATCATACATATATGAGTATATTGAGTAATTTGTACATTTAAAAAAAACGGACCTTCCCGAAACTTGTGTATGTTAAATGTGTTAAGTTTCAATCTTTCATGAAAAGGGTGTATTTTGCATGCCCTTTCATAATTCGAATAATCCCCACCCATGAAATGGTTTGATTCATATACTGTGAATGGAGCTGTTCTGAGACACTGATATCATGGTCTGCATGAACACACAGAGCTGAGATTCACTGAATAAATATTAAATTAATAAATTAAGACATTTGTATTGTAGTTTTACAGTAAAGTATATTCTTTTTATTTGACTATTATTATTAGAATGTTTCTTATTTTTAATGTTTCATATCACAATAATCTCAATATTATAAACAATAATCACAATAAAATCATGACACTTATTTTATAGTCAGATTAAACTGGTTGAAAACAGTGAGAATGTGGCCTATGAAAATCCAAGTGGAACTGAATAAAGTTAAAGTTGGTTCTTGTAATAAGTAAACCCAAGTATGAACACCCCAAAAAAGTTTCTCTGTTTTTCTTGCAGAGCTAAAAGGATCACACACACACACACTCACACAGTCTGGTCAGCTATCCTTGTAGGGACTCTCCATAGGCGTAATGGTTTTTATACTGTACAAGCTGTATTTTCTGTCGCCTACACCAACCCTACCCCTAAACCTACCCCTCACAGAAAACTTTGTGCATTTTTACAATCTCAAAAAAACTCATTCTGAATGATTTATGAGCTTCTGTACCCATGGAGACCTCAATTTAGGTCCCCACCGTGACACGAGTCCCCATGAGTCTGTGTATTCAGGTTTAAGTCCCCACCAGAATAGAAAACCTGTAAACACATACACACATACAACTTCAGAATAAAAATTAAATGTTCAGCTTTTTAAAATATTTTCTGTACTGCAATACAGCTGTTCATAAAGTCATCTGGTAAAAAATTGCTGTAATTTTTCATATTGCAGAAAAATAAAATGTCAATATCGGGTTTTTCCAATGTTGTGCAGGCCTAATGCTTTCACACTAGCACTTTTGGGTTCATTTAGATGATGTGAGCGCTGCATGTGAACTACTGTTTTTTTCTATATTCTTCTGGTGTTTTATATCATTGTATCCTTCTCTTTATTCTTTCTTTCAGCCGTTAAAGATGAAGTTGAGTGCAATACTAGTACACCACAGAGCCAACCTTCAGATTTGACTCTGAACATTTCCTCTTCTGAAAAAACTCCTGCAGCCCCGCTAATTAAGAAGTCCACTCCAGGAAGAGCAAAGAAAACCATGCCAGGCTCTCCACGACTGGAGCTTCTGAAAGGGGCTCTCAGTAAAAGCCCTTTACCGTTCCCTAAAAAGCCCTCTGAGTCCAGCAAACCCCCAGAAGTGGTTCCCTGCGGCCCCTGGGCAGAGGAGCCCGCTGCGGCCCCTCACGCCAGTCCTCTCCTGATGAGACAAAACATTCGCCGCTCACTGAGTACAGTTCTGTTCAGAAGGTCAGAGGAAGCTACCTCGTCTTCATTTAAACACTTCAAAAAAACAATCCTGCAACAGATGTTTATTAGTGATCGAGCACCAAAGGTGCGAAGAGACAGAATGCAAGCCGTCATCATTTGTCTTCTCGTGGAGTCTATAGAATCATACACAGAGCAGTTATACAAATCTTGAACTTTTAATGTCACCAACAGCTAAACGTTTTATTTCTGATTCCAGAGCTAATGCCAAATGGATCATTCTTTCAAACTCCTCGATCGTTCATTAGGTCTTCACTAAATCTGGCTCAAATCATGGATAGATCATGTTGACAAAAGTCATAGAAAGTTATCTGAAAGACCAAAGCATTCTTGTATAAAGCTGCAACAAATTTAACACTGCGCACACCAAACAGAATGTAAGGTTGACGGCACTTTTGTGAATGAATTAAAGTAACTTTAGTATAGTGCCACCTTCTGGTCAAGAAATATGGAACTCTTTGCTTCATATTAGTTTGGCCTAACATCATGAGACTGATCTTTTTATTTATTTTGTGAGGCATACGGAGTTGAATGATACCTAATGTTCCTATGTCGGCCAAATTGAATGTCGACAATTTAGAATTTTGTTTTGTAAAATGAAAATAAAAAGCTTCTGGAGTTCAGCTCCAGTCCTAAATAAACCGAGCTGAACCTGCTAATCAAAGTCTGCCGGATTGCTAGAACCATCCAGGCCCGTGTGTTTGGGCAGGTTGTATGCAAATTGAAAGGATCTGAGGTTGTATCTACATTTATTCATTTAGCAGATGCTTTTATCCAGAGTGACGTACAAATGAGGAATACAACAAGCGATTTATCATTAAGAGGCAATAAAAACAATTCTAGTCGATAGTATTGCTAGTAATACAAAGTTTCAGACATCACTTATAATAATGCTTTGAAATATCTTAGTGTGTCATATTATGACAATACTATAATATCAATGTGGACGATGCAATATCCATGTGAAGTTCAAATCAGTTTTATTGCATTATAAGTAATTATGCTTATGGTTTTATAGACCACTTTGCCTAAAATATTCTGTATTCAGGCCATATTTTACCATTTGTGTGCTGCCGCTAACAGCTATTATTTATAATCCTGTCATTTTCTTCATCAGGTTCAGTCAGAGTGATGATTTGAAGATTTCTGAGAGTGAAATTGAAAAGATGGCTGTGGGCATGGAGAAAGAGATGTTCAACATTTGTTACACAACAGATGAGGAGTATAAGAATAAATACCAGGATCTCATCCTCACCTTGCAAGATCACAAAAACAAGGTTATTATTATTTGTTTTGTAAATTTACTGTGTACACAATTATTCTCTTTAAATGTTTTTGTAATGTGTGGAGTCATGAATTTATTCTGATGGTTTATTGTTTTCAGGAACTGTGTCATCAGGTTTTGAAAGGAAACATGCCTTCAGTGAAGCTCATTCAGTTGAGTCAGCAGGAGGTAAAGTACTGTGACGTCCAACAAACTCATGTCAAGTCAATGTATAGCATTTCAGTTCTTGACTGTTTTTTGACAGGAATCCGCTGCTGATCCACTGCTACAGATCTCAATGAAGAAGCCATCGTCCCTTTTATCTGAGGATGTGGAAGAGCCAGCTGCTCCTCCTGAGAAAGTGACGAGTGTAGAGACCATGCCGTCACTGAGCACAACCACTCCTTCAGTGAGATGATGCTTCGTTTCTTACAAATTACTTTTTTTTTTATTGTTTAAAGTAGTGCTGGCAAAATGAACGCATTAACGCAGGCGATTCATGTTTTAGTTTAACGCGGGGCGGAGCTAGGGGTTCACCACCCAACTCACAACTGCTGCTTCTGTCTCTTTTCTTGACAAGAATTGCATTTAGATTATACAATTATTTAGACGCAGAACGTCTTTATGACCACTTAAAATGGGAGACTTTTCAGACACACACTCCTACTTCACCTCAGCACCAGAAAAGCAGCTGCGCTCATAGCTCGTGCTCGTTCAGTTGCACGCACAGATGCAGTGCGCGCTGTAGCCTGTATCATTTCATATCAAAGCGCGAAAGAAATGACGAGCATGCAGTGTCATAGTTATGTTGTCAGTGAAGTCATGAAGTTACCAAAAAGGCAATAAAAGCTGCCTTAAAACTGTGCATGCATGTAAGTATTTTGTTAAATACGAGTCAGATTTAAGAGCATGTCTCTGAAATGCAGTGGGTTTCAGATCTGTCCTGGAGCAGCAGCACTGTCTCCCTAATCTAACTCCTCCGCTCATTACAGAGACTTTAAGAGCTGAGGAGGGTCAGAAAAGGTCAAGAGATGTGTGTCATGTTCAGCAGCAGCAGCTCTTAAAGCAGACAAATAACCTAATAACCAGCTGCTGTGATGTCTATTAATCAAGGAACAAAAGAAAAAAGAGGAACTCAATAACCTTTGAGGATTCATCTATATTTAATTTAAAATTTAGTGTTTGATAACTTTATTCAATTTCTGTATAGTTCTACTTGCTGACGGCACAATTAGCTAATTATGACATTTATTATAATGGGTTTAAATTCACATAAATTAGAAGTTATTTTTTAAAGTCTAATAAATGTTCAAATTGATAGCTCTCATTTATGCTGTAATGTTGAATGGCTAGTCACTGGTTAAATATTAGGGGGGAAAGTATTTCATAGAGAACCATCAGTATTAATAGGTTTCCAGTGAAACATACTTTCTTCTCATGAAAAAAAAAGATGTCCCTTATATAAATATGAATAATCTACTGTCTATTTTGTTTGTTTAACATTTAAATTTTTGGAAATTGAATAGTGAAATTATTGCACTGTAAAAGGTTTTTAAAACTCTAAGTGTTTAGGTGGGATTAATAATCATTAATTTCAGAAAAAATGTGTGTTATTCTTTTCATTTTTTTAATGACGATGACCGCACTAGTTTAAAGGAATCATAGACCTTGACAGTGATTTGGCCTGTCTCTCTATCGGTTTAGACAGCGTTAACACCATTTGCAGACTCCACCAGCTGGGTCACAACACAGTCTTAAGGTGTGTTCAACACTGGCAGTAGATATTTGAATAAGTGTGAATGCTTCCATCCAAACGAGTGAGCCGAGACCCCTTGAAACGGTGGGTCTTGGTCAAAAAAAATAAAAGAGGAAGAGAAGGAAGAAAAAAAAAACCTACCAAAAAGAGAAAAAAAAAAAAAAAAAAAAAAAAACACTTCCAACAAACTCTGTGCTATTCACTGAAATACGAAAGCAGCATGGACCAAAAACATTCCCTTCTTGTCATAGGAGCTGAGACGAGCCTATTACAGTTTGGTACAGTCGTTGAAATTGCCATCTCCTGCAGCAGATATTCATTTGTATGTGGAATTGAATTCCTGATGCAGTTTAAACAACTTTACACATTTTATGACCTTTTTGTGAGTTCTCGGCTGGTAAAAATACCACCATATGTACAGACATACAATGAGCACTTTTAGCCCAGCACACAGCATTGGAGTTATTTGTTCAGTGACAAAATATAAAATCTGTCCAGTCAGGTTGTGAACCTCACTCTTTTGTTTTTGGTTTGGTTTGGTATCTTTTGGTCCTGTGTTAAAAATGACACCATGAACCAGGACTAAATGCATAATTTTCTATTTTGGTCAGGACTAAATGAACCAGAACACAAGTGTTCTGTCCACAAGTCCACAACCATTGAAGTATTTGATTTCTACAGCGACTCATTCGGCGCACATCGTTCTCTTTCTATGAAACCTGTTAACCGTATTCACCGGTTCTAACTCTATAGCGACACCAACTCTATAGAATTCAATCAAACGGCTTTCCCAACTGATTTTTTTTGCGTGTTCTGTGCAGTGCATATTATTTCTTCTGCGCGGCCGCGACATAAGAAGTGTGCAGCTTAGAGGAAACATTGATCCGTACATTAGGGATTTTTCCCTTACTGGCTAGAGCACAGTGCCATTTCTGTTATTCTCTGAGCGATCAAGCATCTTGTCTATCCTCAGGAGGAGAAATCGTCTCTGAAGCTGCCTCAGGCGAAGGAAATAAGCTTAGGTGCTCCAGATGTGAACAGCTGCATGCTGAAGGAGACTACAGCAGAACATAAGCGCCATCTCTTTGACCTTAATTGCAGGATATGTACAGGTATGACCTTCTGAAATACTTTGGAAAAACCTGGAAATTTAAGAAATTGTAAAAATAGTTATAAAGTTATGCAATTATAATTTGTATACAGTATAATTAGTTGCATATTAATTTCCTACCTGCAGGCCAAGTATCCACTGATGATCCTGAAACCAAGAAACCCAAGATGACAATGACAAAAGATGAGACAGAAAAGGAGAACTCTTCAGGGGTTGTTCACGTGATCGATGAAGCGTTGGATCCACCAGCGCTGGACTCTGATATATTCGAGTCCCCTGCTTCTCCCAGCGAGGAGGACCTAAACTCACAGATACCCTCAGCAGATTTCTCTCCTGTGTTGATACCTTCAGTTTCCATGGTGTCCATCTCAAGAAGAGACCCCCGTACAGCACAATACCGACAAGCTCCGCCATCGTCTGCTGTCTCAGAGTCTGCCTCAATCCCACAGCAGCATCCGCACCCTGTGAAGAACGCACCAGAATCTCTGAAAGAGACGCTTCCACCACATGTGTCCGTACCTTTGCCTGCTCCTATGCCAAAATCAATCCTCATGAAACCTCCGCCAGCTTCTCTGGACACTTCATATGGCTCAATGACAAGGTGCATGCAGACAGTGTTTTGTATGTCATTTCAACCTTAAACCAATACAATTAATTGTTGATACTTATATGGCACATATTTTATTAATTCTAATGGTGTTTCTCTCTCTTTCAAGGCTGGCAGATTGTGATAAAGGAACAAAACAGTTTTTATCTAAACAGAGCATTTTATGGAAAGGCTTTCTTAACATGCCAACTGTGGCCAAATTTGTCACAAAGGGATACTTGATTTCTGGCTCTCCTAACTTGCCTAAAAGAGGTTGTCCTTTAAGCTTAACTAAATGAAAGAAAAAAAAAAAAAGATTTTCTGCCTTGTTTGATTAATTATTTTCTTTAAGTATGCTGTATATGGAGGATGTGTGAATGTGGTTATTGGGTGTTAAATATGTGCATTTTCTCTGTTCAGGACTTACCAGACACTATACACATAGGAGGAAGGATATTACCTCAAACTGTGTGGGAATATGTTGATTTGATAAGGACATCAGAGGCAAAGGTAAAACCGTGACTTTGAATTTATTATTAATAATTCAGATATATGAATTATATTAAATGCACATTATACAGGTAAATCCCCTTAATAAAATCTATTTGCACTATTTCTTTGAATGCAGGAGCTGTCATTAATCCGGTTCCATCCATCATCTGAAGAGGAAGAGGTTGCATATGTCTCTCTGTTTTCATATTTCAACAGTCGTAGGAGAATCGGGGTTGTTTCTAATATTTGTAAACACATCAAAGATCTTTACCTCATTCCTCTGAGTACAAAGCAGTCCATCCCTGCGGTGCTTCTTCCCATAGAGGGACCAGGTATATCACGCACAGATTGCACTGATCGGTTCTGACATCAGACTATAATGATTTTAACCTGTTTTATGTTATGACTTCTCTTAGGGCTTGAACAGAATCACCCTAATCTCCTAATAGGGCTAGCAGTCTGTCAAAAGCCGAAGCGTCCCGAGGGATTACCACAAGATGTTGGTGAAAAGAATTCTAGGTCCTTGATGTGTTCAGATGGGAAGGGAACCAGCAACCCTACCTCACTAAATGATCCTGGACAACATAGCATAAAGGCTTGTGATGCTGACATCTTCCTTGACTCAAATCCTGCTGGATCCTTACCTTCAGTTGGGTTACCAGACCCATCATGCTCTGCCAGCTCCTCTATGTGCCCCAATCGTCTCTCCCCATCGTGTCCAAATCCCACCCCCTCTGTCCACTGTGGCCCATCCAGTACCCCCCACCCCCCCCCCCCCCCCCCCCCCTTCAGACCATCCTTAAACATTATTTGGGCAAAGAAACAACCCTCAGAAGTCACAGAGTGTAAGATAAGCTCATTAACAGATACGGTTCAGATTTGTCAACAGACTTGCAAAGATGATGATGCAATGATATTGGGTGATGACAGGCCTTACGATCCTGAGGAGTATGATCCGGCATGCTCTAATGGGGCCATGGGTTCTTTCAGTCCAGTTTTGGAACCTAAAGGTCCATCTGCAGTGGCTGATGATGATGATGATGATAGACCATACGACCCTGAGGAAGAGTACAGTGCAGTTGGTGATACTGTCAGAAATAATACACCGAAAGTATCAGAGGCTAAACACATGAAAGAGACCTCTACAGTTACCAGTGATATAGCTTATGATCCAGAGGACGAGACGATGTTTGAGGAGATGCAAAGTTACCTCACAAGTAATGCTATACCTCACAAATCCACCTTCTGTGAAAATAACATGTCACATTACAAGGATAACACCTCAGTTACAACATTCTCTGAGCAGCAAAAAATCCTAGAAGAGCTGAATAGGCAGATAGAGGAACAGAAAAGACAGTTAGAAGAACAGACAGAAACTCTACGCCTACAGAAGGAAGCAATTGGTGTTTCCATGGCCCATTTCTCTGTTTCTAAAGCTCTGATGTCACCAACACACTTTGATAGGGATGAAGAGGAAAGCATAGAAAACATACCCTACTGTCAGATAATTCATCAGAATAGGGATCCACGGATCTGTCGAAACACAAGCCAGGATATGCCATTTGATGATACTGAATGTAAGGCAATAGATAAAGAAAGTGCAGAGAAATTATTAAGCACGGAGGAAGCCACGAATGTAGTCCTGAACAAATCTTTTACCACAAAGAAAGAGAAATTAGCTTCTGATAAAGCGATGCCCAAAGAAGGATCACCAGACACTAAAAGTGCACAACAAAAGAGCACTAAATGCTCACACTCAGAGTACACCCACAAAAATCAAGACAGTAGAAGGTCCACACTGAGCACATATAGGTCATCGAGGAGGAGGTCATGGCACGAACACGGGTCACACCATCAAGACGGGGCGTCTTCAAGAGCATCGCGTACAGTTAGATCCTCAAAGGACGTCTCAGACAAACACCATCGAAGTAAACACTCTGCAGGATGTTACAGTGACAAAAAAGGAGTGACAACATCAAGGAAAAGGCATTATCACCAACACAGAGACTCATCTTCACCCCCACGGTATCGGATGAGGCGTCATTATTCCCCCGTCTCACACTCAAGCCGGAGAGACAAATCTTCACATGACGACAGTGACCAGTCACGCAAGACTGACCTATCAGAGCATATCACTAGATCTTCACAACATGAATCTGGCCAGGGGCACTCAGCCCCACTCGCCACCCCTCCATTAATACACCCCCACTCAGCCTCTGCGTATACATCAGGACAGAGTGTTAAAGTGGAGGGGGAGGCTGCTAATGGCAAAGACAAGCGTTTGGCAGAAGTTCAGAAAGGTGCTCCTCCAAATACAAAACATGAGGCTGATCGAAACCAGGGACTTCAGACGTTCCAAAATCCTGGGGAGGGTTCTTCACAGCCTCTGTTAAATAAGTCAATTGACAAAAATCAGCCACTTTCAGTACTGTCTGAAATGAAGAGGGAGAATTTGCCCCCGAACCAAACTGACTCTTCTAATCAAGGAGCACTACTGCCTACACTCTGTCTGGCCCATGGTGCTACTGACTTGCCTTTACACAGAGATTCACCAGCATTACAGCCATCTGGGATTCAGACAGACGTTTTTCACCATGATATCCAGCCACCACATAACCAAACAGATCGTTTTTCTGAGTCTGGCCAGATTGATCAAAAGAGAAACATGCCATCGATGCAAAGGCCAAATTATTCACATAATGAGACAGACCAATTACATTCAGGAGATTACCCTCAAAGAGCTTTCCGTTTACAATATAGAAATTCATCACAATCTGACACCGATCAATTATATTCCAGAGAACTGCCTCAAAATAAAAGAGGAAAATTTGTGCATGATGGAGACAACAACAATCAACCTTATGTATCTCACAAACAGGAAGAATTCTCCACAGGCAAATGTGTTCACCAAAAACATCCAAACCACAGGCTCAGAAGGTTTCCAGTGGAAGCGACCGATCAGGTTTATCAAAGTCAGCAACCCACGCCTGACCAGTTACACGAATGCAACTTTGAAGAACCTGAAACCGCTGGATTATGTCACAAAAAATACACATCTTATAAACAAGGGCAGAATTTTCATGAGGATGAATCTGTCCAGTTTCAGCAAAGAGAGTCACTATTAGGGCCTCCTCCAGTGCACAAGGGCAATTTCAGACCTCCTAATCCTAGAGAGCACTTTCACCCTTCCACCTTTGATAAGTGGAAGCCTTTGAGAGAGCGTCCTTCTGTAATGAAACAGAGAAGTCCTGAATTTGCTCAGCCTAGGGATGGTAATTCTGGTAGTTCTACGAACTTTGGACCTAGGGGCCAATCCTCAGGGTTTGTGAGGTACGAAGGCCCGACTAAAGATCCTCAACCCAGTGGACCGTTTACAGAAGAGATGTTTGAGAGTCCGGGACCTGCTCGACCCATTGGATCAAAAGACCCATCTCTAAGACAGCGTTCTTTTAGGCGAGGTAGGGGTAGTCACAGGGGTTCGCATCAGGTAATGCATGATAGAACGCATCTAATAAATTCATCTAAACAAATGAGCATTCCCAATGTTGAAGGGCCAACGGAGAGACCGATTGACGCCAGAGGCTCGCACACAACCCCGACCAGTAAATCTCATATGCCTCATTTTGCTAATCCAAGTGGTTATGCACAAGATATTTGTGAGCTACATAGCCCTGACTGCCACCAAACATTTGCAGAGGAAGCAGAAGACCGAATACACACAGGTTTTTCAAGACCGGCTCCATCACACTCTCAGGACACAGCACATGGGGCAACGCATAGCCGGTTTGAAGGACAGCAGTATACTGAAATCAAGGGTCAACCAAGAGTGCTTCAAAGATTCAGAGGACGAAGAAGAGGCATTGTGGGCCCATTTTATGCCAGGGATCATAAAAATAATGCACAAGTAAGGGGACCTCGCTTTGATTCACCACAACAGTTTTTGGGCCGAAGAGAACCCTCTCTTGATTTACATAGACGGAGAAGACCTTCACCTCAAAACTGTGATGGTTTTGATGATCATAATGAAACCCATTCATCTGATTTTCCCGACCATTCCACTACCATCCCCACTCATTTTACAAAACCACAGCATCAGCATTTGGGGCTCAGACAGACTAATATACGCCCTTTACGTCTATCAGGTCCACTACTCCCCACTCCTCCCTGGGGTCCGATTAGGCAGAACTTTTCTCGGGGACACGGACAAAACTCTCACAATGAATATGTCACAGGGACTACTTGACATAAGACAAGGTCATGTCGCAAAGGATGCTAGTGGATGCTGTATTCATGAAGAGAAGCCAAGCATTAGTAACTGTTTTAAACTTCTGCAAAGTGATAACCTTAAAAAGTGTAATTCAGGAGGAACAAAGAGTTGAGTGTGAAAGTAGACAGGAAGAACCAAGTGTTCAGGACATTAGTCATAGACAAGCATGCAGACGGTCAAGAGGACGAAGAGGACGCAGAGGTAGATGTAGAGAAGAAAAAAATGGCAAATATTTGGAGACAGTCTACACAACAAAGGAAAATGTGATGAAGAGAAGATTGATTCATTGAAAATCTTTTTTTTTAATATAGAGGAAACGCAAGAGCACTATATAGAAATAATAGGAGCAGGTCTTGCAGTGTTTGGTTGAGTAGTCAAGATTTAAACTATGGGGTGCTGCACAATTGTAATACAGACTTCAGTTTGCAGAATGTTCAGAATTAGAATGGATGGAATAAAGGAGCAAGGCAACCCCTATGAAGGTTTAAATTAATATTTGCAAGTTCAAGCATAAATAGACCTTGTTATACGCCAGTTCACTGTGTGCGCGTGTGCGTGCGAGCGTGTGTGTGTGTGTGGTGGGGTGTTTGTGTCGTGAGTGTGTGTGTGGTGCATGATGTTTGATGTGTGCTGTGTGTGCTTTTTTTATGCGTGCGGTGTGATTGCTGTGTGTATGTGTGTGTTTTCATTGTTTGGGAAAGTGAAGCAAGGAAGCAGTTTTTGATAAATCAGTTTGAATTTTCTTGAAAGACTGAAGGTTTGTTCATCCTGCCATACCAACTTAATTATTTTAAGTTGATTACTGAATTTTTTTGTTTTGTTTTTTGGAAGCAGGACATGGTCATGTTAACTACTGAGAAAAGTTTGTAAACATTATTTTGCAATGACAAAAAGTTCTCATGAGCTATAAATATCAGTGTACTTTTGTTCATAGATTTTTATGTAATGTTCTAAATGTACATTTGTAAGTAATTCAGAATCTCAAAAGATGAAAGATGGAATCTTTTGGAATGTCCACTGATTTCATTTATTAAACAACTGTACCACAAAACCCGACCAGTGCCCTTCATGGTCTCTAATTGTGTCTCCCCAAAATTAAAACATCATTTACTTGCCCTTGCTTGGTTCCAATACTGTATGTTTTTTCTTCTTCTGCAGAACACAAAAGAATATATTTAGTAAAACACTGGGAATCAAGCAACATTGTAACCCCTTGTCTTCTATTGTATAAAAAAACCCCAGACATTTTTCAAGTCTTAATGTTCCACAGAAGAAATAACACATACACATAACATTCTGTTATGGAATGACAGTAGATGAATAAATGATAACATTTTCACATTTTTGCCACAATCGTATCCAAGTGTCGGAGACAGTGGAAAGGCGGCTTAACACCGTGTCCCAACTACACGCAATGCGACATGTCTGTCCACACCAGACGCGACGCGACATGTCTGTCCACGCCAGACGCGACGCGACATGTCTGTCCACGCCAGACGCGACGCGACATGTCTGTCCACGCCAGACGCGACGCGACATGTCTGTCCACGCCAGACGCGGCGCGACAATCACTCAAAAATCACAGCCATTCAGAAGCGCACTGCACTCCCAACGAAATGGACAGGTTTATAATCTAATTCATAAATATTAAAAGTACAGAGTGACTGATGCCATCTTTGTTATGGACTGTGCTTGTTGGTTCACTTTGAGTTAGCGGTTTTAACATGCATGTTTGTTAATTTATTTTCAAGATCTGAGGTAAACGATCTATTGTTGCCTTAGGTGTGGCTATAAATGCAGACCCGGCCAAAGGCATATGCGAACTAACATTGTTTCCATAAGCAAATGATAACGGCCTAGGTTGTTATGCAACAACTGTGCCTTAAATATTTTAACATTCACATTTTTTACAGCCCATTTAATTAAAAATTATAAATATTTTTTTCTCCGTTCAATATTGTGCTTGAATTCATTAGGCTACACAAAAGATATTATTTGTGTCTCGCGAAGAGAAACGCACAGACTGCAAATAGTATACACTACTAAACAAAAAAAAATTTTCATGAGCTTCGCCACAAGGCTGTTTTTTTTTCTGATTATGCCTTTACTGTTTTTATATACACTACTGAAACCATATTTGTTATGTTTAATATTCTGTACCCACTTAAATTAATTAAAATCTGACACAGTTTGAGATAAAGGTATCAAAACAACTTTCAAATATTCAGAATATTATTCCCTATAATGCACAAGGCTTGGTTTTTCAGATTATGCCTTTATTGCTTTTATATACAGTACTGAAAACATATTTGTAATTTTTTATATACTGTACCCACTTAAATTGATTAAACTCTGACACCGTTTGAGATAAAGCTATCAAACCAACTGTAAAAGTCTTTAAATAGTATTCCCTATAATGCACAAGATTCGGTTTTCAGATTATTAATCTGTTTTTTGACAGTACTGAACCCATTTATATCCATGAAACTTGAACACCATTTAAGATAAAGATATCACACCAACTGTATATTTTCCAGCTCATTAATCTGATGTTTTTTTTAAATAGAATACAGAACTTTTAATTTTTTAGCTGTCCTAGACCCATTTCAGAAATACATTAACAGGGGGTTAAACTGGAACACCATACATACTGTACATGCATATATGTATGCATGTTTTATGTATGTATTATATAGTATATTTAAATAGATATATAGATATATATCGCACAAACACACACTCACATATTAAATATTATTATATGTATATATATTGTGTGTATGTATGTATATATATTCTCCTTCTTTTACCCTCTGTACAGAATAAGTTCTCATAGTATGATTTTATTTCTTCCAAAATGTCCTCATTTTCTTCTAATATTATCCCATTTTTGCCCGTTATTTCTTTAATCATTTCTGCTTTTCCTCTGCTTTTCTCTAGATCAAAGAAAAACTTTGTGCATTTCTCCCCCTCCACTGTATATTTTGCTTTGCTTCTTAATCTTGCAGCTTCATACTTCTCCTCTTCCATTTCCTTCAGTCTACCTTCTATTTCTTTTACGTTCTCTATGCTTTTTTCCACCTTATCCAGTTCCTCATTTAAGTTTTGTCTTAGCTCTCTTTCCTTATTTTTTTTAACATTTATTAATTAACTTGCAATACGTTATTGTAAACTTTTTTACCAGATATTTCACGTTCTCCCACCATATTCGCTTATCCTCATTATATATTTCATTTCCTTTTTCCTTTCCATTGATCTCCTTTATACTTAAAACATAATATTCATTCTTCAAAACCTCTGTATTTAAGATCCAGACTCCCGGCCCTCTTTGCACTTTACTCCAGTCCACTTAAAAAGATAAAAACTTGTGATTGCTAAAACTTGTTTCTTCATACTTAATCTTTTCTATAAAATTCTCCACATTTCTCGTACATAAAACAGTCAATTCTTGTTTCGCACACGAACTGCCCCACTATTTGCCTCCTTGAAAATTATTTTTTCTTTTAATTTCTTTCTCTCCACATATCGATGATATTATTTTCTCCCATTAATGCTTTTAATTATTTTCTCCCCGTGTCAGTTTTAAAAACCATCCCTTCTGCCATGTCTTGTTTACTAAAAACTGTGTTAAAATCCCCTATCATTATTATTTCCTTATACTTGTTTACGATATTTCTTAAAACATTAAAAAATTATTTCTTTTCTTTCTCCTCTGTTGGCGCATGTACATTCACTAAAATCAGTTCGCATCCTTCATAATTTACTTCCACCAGATACATTTCCCCATCTTATCTTTATACACTACTTTACTTGCATTAAAAACATCTTTTCTCATTAAAAACACCACTCCTCTTCCAAGCCTTCGCATCCGCTACTCTCTTGGTTAGTTCCGTACTTAAAATATCCCCTTCCCATTTCTTTTTATAGTCCATCATCACACTCTCTTTCCAATTTGTTTCTTGCAAAACAATAACATCTTCACCTTTGCATTTTTCTTTCACTCTTTCAAATTTTTCCATATCCATCAGTCCCCTTGCATTAAAAGTAACACAACTTAAAACCATTAAAAGAAAGAAAAATAAATACATACAAGCCATTATTCTCCATCTTCTCTCTCCAAACCTCTTAACACTTCATATCTGTTTGTCATTATTTTTTTTCTTGCTTTTTCCACATTTGGTTTTACCTTTAATGTTCTCCTTCTTATTTGTCCTCTCACCCCTCTGTCTTTTTCCATGTTGTTCATAGTTGTTTCTTCTTCACTGTCCATTTCTTTGTTCTGATCATCCATTCCTTGTCCATCTCTCTCCACGTTATCCCGAAGATTTTTAAAACTGTCCGATATTTCAATTTCTGTCCATTGGGTGTCCTGTTCTGTTGTCCGTTCCTTTTCCTCATCATTCACTTTTTCTCCTCCTTCCTCTCGGTTGCTCGTTCCTCCTTCTGTTTCTTTTTGTTGCAATCCTTCTTCGTCTTGTCCTTCATCAGTTTCTCTTTCCTCCTCGCTGTTTCCTTCATGCACCTGTCCGTCCAACCGATGTTCCATACCTCCTTCCTCTCCCTCCATCCAACATTCACATTTATTTAAAACTTCTTGACACTCCTGACAGCCTTACAATCTCTTGCAGTGTCCCCTCTCCTCTCTCCTCACACTTGTAGCACTTAAAATCTGGGCAGTCTTTTAGCAGGTGTCTTCACCTGATGGCTGTGCATCGCCCTAAAATACTGCGGCCCTTCCGCTGTTTCCAGCTTCGTGCTATATGGCAACGATGCCACTTCTTTGGGGAATCTCATTTTTAGGAACCTTGTTCTGTCCTCAATGTCAGTGCCCGGGTAGCATCTTCTTTTAATCTTTGAAATGGGATTAACTCCCCATCCTTCCAATTTCCCTAAAATTTCATTGTCATCAAGATAGACGGGCAGGTGCATGAAGGAAACAACATAGTCTCTATTTTGCAGATTTTTAACCTCACAGTTCACTCCTTTTATTATCAGTCCATCAGTCAGTTTGTCACGTTTCTTCCTTTTCCATAGTCAGTTCGTATTCCTTTCCTTGTCTTGGCCTTAGTGCCAAGATTTGCCCATGTCCACATTGTTTTGATACAGCCTTGATAATATCCTCCGCTCTCACCTCGATCACATTCTCTATGTTCACAATCACTGTAGCCTCCTTTAGATATTTTTTTTGAAGAAACTTCTCCCTCGTGCCTTGGTTCTTTCCATTTCCAGCTCGTAGTCCATTTCCCAGTCCAGTGTCATTTGCCGATCGTGTCTCTCCGCCTAGTCCAGTGTCGTTTTCCATTCGTGTCTCTCCAGCCGGTCCTCTGTCGTTAACCATTAATCCGTCCATTGTAAGAATAAAATAAAATAAAAAATGCCCCGGACTGTAAAATTCCTAAAAAACACATTAAATTCTTTCACTAAACATTGATTAAAAGAAACATTTTCTCCTTTGTCTTTTATAAACATCTTCATTTTCCCCCCTTCATTTCCCTTATCTTCCTCAATTTTCTTTATCCATTGTTTAGGGATTGCTTCTTTTACCTGGTCATATTGCTTTTCTAAACTTTTACATCATTTTCAACCTCTTTCACCTCATCTATAATGGCTTGAAATGGCAAAAAATCTTCTTTTACTTCATATAAAATATCTTTCACTCTTTTAAAACCAGCATTAATCCATTGTTTAAAATACAATTCTTTGCTTTTATATAAGACATTATCATTTAAAAACAATGGTTGATTTAGAATCTTTTCTCTGCTTTATACAAACATTTATTTTGAATTCTCCCCATGCTTCCAAGACTTCTATATAAAACTCTGGGATTCTAATCATCAAGTTTTGCTTCAGTTTCATCCATAAAATATCTGACTCCTCTACATTTCGTGTTTCCTCTGTATCTGCGTCATTCTCTGTCACATTGTCGTACTCCATCCAGCACTCACATTTTATGAGCACTTTCCTACAGTCAGGACATCTCACTGCATCGCATTCTCTTGCGAAATGACCCAACTCTCCACAGTGACGACACTTAAAAACTCAGTAAAACATTTCTTCAATCTCTTTTCAGCCCACAATGGCATACCAATAAGACTGCATACATATAAGACATACCAAATCTTTGAGACCATTAAAGCGTTCAGAATTAAAGCCTTTCCTTTCAGGCACAAAGTTCTCAATTTCTACCAGTTCAACCTTCTTTCAATGTCTCCTAAAATTCCTTCCCACATTATCTCATTTGTTCTCTTGTCGTCATCTCCCATTAAAACTCCTAAAATCTTAATTTCCTTAACTTCTTTAAAAGTAAACACATCTGTTAAAACTGGAGCTCCGCCAAATCTCATATACATTGTTTTGTCGTTATTTATTTTCCCTCCTGATTTTCTGCAAAAATTCTGAACTACATCCATTGCCGCTTTAACACTCTGTAGGTCTCACACTATTAAAGTTGTGTCGTCTGCATATTGCAAGATATTATTCTCGCATCTACCGCCTTCAATGTTGATACCTCTCACGTTCTTCTCTCGTCTCATTGCTAAGCCCAAAGGCTCTGCCACCAAGGAATATAAAAGCGCTGAAAGGGGGCATCCCTGCCTTACGGACCTTGTGAGCTTAAAACACTTAGTTAAAAAACCATTGCACTTAATCCTCGTCACCACTCCTTTATATAAGATCTTGATCCATTTGATAAAATTTTCCCCAAAACTGAAGCTCTTTAAAATCCCAAATAAAAACTGATGCTCCACTCTATCCAAAGCTTTCTCGAAATCGAGACTTATAATGTAACCTTCCAAATTTTTCTCCTTTATGTAGCTTATTATATCCTTCACGCTTATTGTCGTATCCGCTATATCTCTTCCTTTCACTCCGTATGCTTGATTTGTCTTAATAATTTTCGGCATCACCTCCTTGAGTCTATTAGTTAAAACCTTAGAATTTTTAAATCAGTGTTCAACATCGTCAGAGGTCTGTAATTTTTTATAATATTTCTTGTCTCCTTTCTTCTTGTATATTATTTTCATTAATCCCATACTCATTCTTAAATTCATTTGTCCCTTCGTAAAAATGTCATCATACACTTCCTTTAGAATGCTGATTAATAAATCCTTAAAAACGATATAAAATTCACTCCCCAGGCCGTTGATCCCTCGATTTTTATTCCTATTCAGTTCATTTATGGCACTTCCTATTTCTCCTTCACTTAACTCCATGTCACAAGCTTCTTTGTCTTCCTTTCCAACTTTTGTTTTGATTATTTTAAACAGTTCTTCGCTTTCATCTTGCACCCCTTCAGTTGTAAATAGTTTCTCGTAATACCTTTTCATCTCTTCTAGTATTTCTTTATTATTCTTTACTACTCCATCCGTTCTCCTTTTTAACAACTTTTATCGTTTCAGCTTTCCACCTCCTCTTTTCTAAATTAAAGAAAAATTTTGTACATTTCTCTCCTTCCACAATATATCGGGCTTTACTTCTTAAACGTGCACCTTCATATTTTTCCTTTTCTAAATCTTTAAGTTTAAAGAGACCAAAGAGGACTGTCCAGGCGTTGTGAGGAACACCCCCTACTCAGGGCCGACGACCACCTACTGAGCCTAAAGCAACTGGACACAGAGAGAAGAGTATCACAGACTCATGACTCAAGCGAGAGTTATGCCTACAAAAAGCTCACCAAGGTCATCAACTTCCTGACCCACAACCTAATGGGATAGAAACAGGAGGAAATCGATCTCAATCAACCATTCACCGTGCGGTAGCACCACAAGGACCCGCCCCGCAGATGGAGGTTACAGTAGGAATCCCAATAGACTTCAAGATACTCTGATCCAGCAGCTGAACAACCCTCAAGACAAACTTGACATGGTCCAAAGAGAACTCAGGTTCTCTTATAGGCTGCAAAAGGAAACGCTGTGGGAGAGACACCCTACTCCTGCATACTCACTCAGCAGTGCAAACTCCCTTAGGAGCACCAAGCTACGAATGGGGGGAGCCAACACTTTCTGCTTAATAACTTAGCAGACAGAACCATAATACCTCCAGAACCACAGAAAGGAGGGGGGTCCCTTCCAAGCATCCCTGCAGCATCGCAGATTTGACCCCCAGAGACTTTGACAAGCTAGCCAGAAAAATCCCAGCAGTCACATGGCCAGGAAAATAATAATTTCCTACTTTATGCAGTACGAGCAGTAATTTAGAACGGTGGAGTCGTTTTAAAAATTGCTTGCAAGCAGACCCAATAATCAAACTTATGTGTCAGTCTCATAAGTTTTAGTACCTTCTTATACATGCGCGCACCAGTTTCAGATCAAAATCAGATAAAACTATAGCTTGAATGAGCCTTCCTACAGCAGTAGATAGTGTTCAGTGCTAAAGGTGTTTAAAAAATCTACTGAGAAAACTAACCTGTTTGTACGAAGAAATCCTAATTTCTGTCATGTGGAGCATAAGTCTATTTTCTGACGACGAGATCTCGGGATTAGCAGCTCATATAAATGTTACCAGAATAAATCGGTCTGATCTTGATCATAATAAGGCCTTATTATGTGTTACTTATCATTGTATTTCATTTTGACTCGCTCATGTGAAATATTTACGTAAAATTAATGGTGTTATTTTAGCGTAGCTAACTACGAATCCACCAGTGCCTGTGAAGTGAATGTGCTGTTTTGATTAATGAATGCATTTGTATGGGACATGTCATAACTGACTATTATAGCCCGCTTGAGTTTCCCATGCATGCTCACAGCAATGCAAGTTCTGCTCCACTTGCACCTGATGTAAGCTTGTATTGGTCTCCTAGCAAAACGTGACCCCGGAAGAGCAGACTCTTCCGGTTAATCTGACAAAAGCACCCAATTCACAGACCTGTGTGTAAACAAAGAAATGCGTGTAAACCAACGCTAACTCTTAAACTAAGCCCTTTACCTCAACTGCTAGCTGTTAGCATCCGACTAAGGCTAGATAGCGTGTAAAGTGTAACTTTCTAACGCACCCCCCCCCCCGCTCCTCTCTCTCCTCATCTCATCTCTCATCTCTCATGCTCTCTCTCACTCTCTTCTCTCTCATCTCCTCTCCTCTCTCTCTCTCTCTCAATTCCCCGTCACTCCTGGTGCACTTCCTGTTGATGCCATCACCTCCGCTTTGGATTCAGTCGGCCGGGTCCCTCCCCCATACTTTGGTTTTACTTGTGTTATTGTTTATTTTTGTTTTGACTTTATTCTACCTCTCTTTAATTTTATTGCATTTATTTACATTTGTTTAGCACAAATGTACCAATTCAGCTAAATTGATTTTTATTAAATTTGAGATTTAATTAAATAAAATTTTTTTAATAAAATTTTACGTTACTTTGCCTTTTTAATTTCCTACAGCTATTAGGACCGCTTTTGTTTGTTTTGTTCTACTTTGATTTTATTTTAGTTATTTTTACCATCACCATCTTCGCGTTTTTGTATAGGATTACAGTAGTTCTAACAACTGTTGTTTCCTTAATGAGTTATACAGGTTATTAGTAGCCTAATCCCTGTTTCCTCTCTACTTCTCACTCCTCAGTGCCAGACCTAATACATTGAAGGGCAGCTACTGTTCAACACAATGTAAGCCAAGGTAGAACTAGGAACAATTCCCATTGTTTCTTTTTCTTTTTCTTTTTTTGACAAGGTATTTGGTGTTTCCCTGCTAGTTTAGCTAACAGTCTAACCCTAGGTTTATGAAGCCTATTGCAGCATCACCCACAAGTGACACCTGCTTAGCCATATCTCTTAGGAGGAAAAAAAAAAACTAAATGGGTAAAATCTTCCTTCTTCATTTTCTTTTTTTTGATTTCATCTTATTTTATTTCAGTTTTGTCATAGTGACCAAACCCGTGAACCATCAGTGCTTCGAGTAATAGTTTGACCACATGTATAGCCCGGTCATCAGCTGACCCCTGCTTACAGCCCCCTCAACAAAGTTACTCAAACTCTCTCTTTGTGTTCACGAACACAAAAACATAGCACCCTACCTCACTAGCTGCCTCTCATCAGCTATTCATACCTTACATGGCCTACACAGCCATTCCCCATAGAGATAGCTTAACACCTCTGTACGTACTTGCATTTGTCTTGTACCTTTCTCTCTCTGGTGTTCCCACAAATGTGCCAGTATGTCGCAGACATCCAANGCCGTTTCCCTTAGAGATAGTTTAACACCTCTGGACGTACTTGCATTTGTCTTGTCCCTTTCTCTCTCTGGTGTTCCCACAAGTGTGCCAGTATGTCGCAGACATTCCACAGACATCCAGCCCTGCCAGCTCACCAGGACCACCTGGAAACTTAGCAGAGCACTGTAATGGACATCCTTCAGCTCAAAGCAGCCAACGACCTGCAATGGCAAAGAAAGGAACAGCGAGACTGCGACACAAGTGGAAACCTGACACCAAGCCTGGACAACCAGGAGCTGATCAGCATCATCTTCTCCTTGGCCCACACTCTCAAGGGCTTCAGACAGGAGGTAAATGAGCTGAAACTGCAAGTCACAGAGTTCTACAGAGAACCGACACCTGCTCAACGAGAGAAAGCACAGAACGGATGCAAAGAACCTCACAGAATGGTGCAACAGAAGGAAATCACCAGTCTTCAGGAGGCTCTAACAGCTGCTGGATACCAAGCGCCACTGGAAAAAGCCATCAGACAGGACTTGGAAAGAGAACTGTTTCACACAAAGTCACTGTTAAAAACAGCATATATGGAACTAAATGAGAGAGACACCAGATCTAAGGCCTAGGAGGCCATCGGCATGCAGCCAGAACTGAGGTCCAAACCCTGACTCAGCAATTGAAGAGGAGCTTGACATGGTTCAGAAAGAATTGAAACAGTCCTACCGACTGCACATAGACTCAAGCAAAAGACAGCCTGCTGAACATCACATCACCAGCAGTGCGAGCCCCTCCATGCCTGTGCACAGCTACGAAAGGGGGGGAAGGGAGCCAAAGCCTTCTGCTTGACACTTCACAAGTCAGCTCCCTGAAAACCTCTGCAGCTGCAAGAAAAAAAAGGTTTAATTCAGGCGAACCAAAACAACTCCTGTGAATGCCACCTGCAAGCAGCCCGAGCTGAAATCCAATCCTTGCTCAGCATCTGCGACAGCCAGACACCAAGCAGGGCCGGCTTGAAACTCCCCATGCTTACTACCACAGATTTTGACAAACTTACTCCAAAGCTCACGTTTACCCTGGGATGGCGGAGGACACCAGCTGCAAGAAACTTTTCCTCCGAAACCTCCATCCTAGTGTAAGTCACCATCTAGGCATTATGGCCTGCCGCACAATGCCTAATCAACAGCTGCGTAACCTGACACAGAAGGCCTTTAACAAGCACAAGGCCTCCACTAAAGGTGTTTGTCAAACCCCAATGATTCTGAACTTCACAACTCAGAATCTAAAGCGGGCACCAGAAGGCACCCAGCCTTGCCACAATGCAAAACCCTTCTACAGAAAGCCCCTAGCCAGAAGAGGACAGATCCATCACCATGGCAACAGACCCAGGTTATAGACCAACCACTGGGAGAAGCCATGGAAAAGGCATCCTCATCCTGCAAACACCACGGGATGTCCAAAGACAGTCTCCCACAACATCCTCCTCTGCCCCTTCCCAGAAAAAAAAAAAGGAGGGCAGGTGCCGAACGGAGGCTACAAAATGACAGCGGACATGCCTACTTTAGGTTACAGGATCTCTTGACACTTGTAAAACAGCTCCGTGAAACAAACCTCAACTAAGGATACTTGAGAAGGACACACTTCTACTCCTTGCCTGACGCAACCCAGCATCAGACCCCTCCAAGAGAGAGCATCCTTGAAACCGGTCTACACCGCCATAAGGTGGAGCCAGACACGTTTGATTACGCAACGGCCCACATGGCCCACAGCGATAAGCTCTACCAAGCACCGACTCAGGCAAGCTCAATTCGGTGCCCGCACCTAAGACCAAGGCACACCCCACAGAACATCAGATGTTTCTAGTGATCGTTTGAGCCAAACAGAGGGCTAACAACCACGCTGCGCTCTCCTGCCAAATCATCAATATGGCACAGCCTCGACACCTGCTGCATAAGCTCGAGAACCCACACCTTGCTACAGCCTACATCACCACAGCGCACCATCTGACAGCATCCACCACGGCACCACAACCTCTCCTGGAGGCACCAACAGCCAAAGATCCGCCACTGGCTCCCAGCCGTGAGTGTCAGGTGTGTGTTTGATTGTTCTGCACCTTTGACATCGCTCATTGTTGTCTATTCTACGGACAACAACGTCCGAAAAGGGGAATTTTGTAGCGTCTGGACCAATCAAACACACAATGTTTCATTTGATTTAACAAATCAGTTATTCATTAGATTAACAAGTCGTCACAGACCCCTCACCCAATAAACTGGATGCCAGGATGTCTGCAACGACACCAGGCCCCCCTGGTCCCCATGGCAACCATGACACCTTTGCTAGACCAGATAGATTTTATGACCTAATGGCATGTTGAGAGTCCTCACTCTCACTACATTTTCCATAGGAAATCCACAGTGCACAGTAGAAATTGACTTTTCTACTAATTAATTAATAGGAAAACCTTTCTTTGAATGAACACACATATCCTTCAGGTCATTGTGTATGTTGTCTTTGAGATTTTATACTGTTTTATGCAGGCTTATGATGGAAACACTCATTCCTGTCATCTTACCTATATGTAATCCTACCATGTTTAACATCTATGAATTCGCCTTCTTATGATCTAAACAAGATTGTATATTATACAACAATATATTGTGTCCTGAGATCTTTATTAATTTTCGATTCAAGTTTCCATATGCAAAATACTATGCTTACAGACAAAGAGTCATAAAACTACCCAGTATCTCAAAACTCCCACTTGGGATACCGGCCTTTCTCATTGGACAAGCCCATCTTGAGAGGCGGGGATCTTCTCCGACCTTAAAGGCATCACACCATGGGGCCCGCCCAGAGTCGGTGGTTTGTTTGAATTCTGAGAAGATGTGAGCTACAATGCTCCAGGACATCCTAAGCTCGTGCCACGCTTCGGCCTTGACTTTTCCATTCACCAAGATTCTCCTGACTCAAACTGGTTCTTTTTCATCAAACAACTTCAGCAAAGATCAACTTGAACCTTTGGACTGCATCAAGCCTCTCTTTCAGACAGACAAGACGTGCAAGTTATTCAACCTTATCTATTAATTGATACATTCGGTTTTTTTTTTTTTGTTTTAAATCATTTGCACCTTTTTACAACGGTGTGTTTGAACTAAGAAACTGATGTTCCCTTCAGGCTGTAGATCTGCTGAATATCAGATGGTACCATAGTTTCATATTCTTATTTCTCTTATCTTTACTGCGTTAAGCTTTAACCCTTTCCTGTACAAACTGTATGCGTGTGTGTGTGTGTGTATGTGTATGTTAGACCAGTTTAAGTGTTTATGTAGTATGTTAGACTAGTTTAAGTGGTTATGTAGTTAATAAAGTCTTACTTGTATCCCAAGTTTGACGTTGTTCATATTTTCTCCTAAACTGGGGGGGGGGAGTCACTTAATCATACAGATTTATGCTACAATCTCTTTGTAGAATTGTACAGTAAGAATGTTATTTCCCTTAACCAGGAAATTAACGTTTCTTAGAATTGACAAGACAGTTGACTCTGAGTGGTCAGTTAAATATCTACAGTGGATCTAATATATGAATAGTTATTTATAACTAGTTATGATTAATTATTCATATTTCCCCATGAGCTGATTCGCTACAGAACTCAACCAACTTGACTGAGATTACGCCTATCGAATCTCTGACAATTAGAGCAATCTAAATGACACATTAATGATACAAGTAATCCTAAATAATGCACCCCTATGTCTTCTCAGGTTTCTAACCTGATCATTCCCAAATTACCAAGTCCTGCACCAGGTTTCAGTCAGTGATGGAGATGTTGTTTTTGTCTTGTGTGTGTCTGTTCTCTCTGCCTTTTGTTCCAGTGCCCGCTGACGTTCGCAATGGAAACCTCACTGAGCAAAAGGGGAATATATGTAGGATTTCTTTCATGAACAGATACGCCATTGAATCAACAATCATGAGATCTAAACTAATCATCCCAGCACATGACTCCAATATTCGGGGGCAATTTCCTGTCAGCCTTGTCTCATCGACTGAGAGGAGTGATGACGAACTAATCCATTCAGGAGATAACGCAGAGATATTTTGTATCAGGACTGAAAAGTTCTTTCACGACATATAGATACCTCGTGATCGCTAATGTATGGACCCAGTGTAGGCACAGGAAGTAAATTAACTGACGCCCTCAGGCATGCAAACACGGGATCTATACGTGACTAACACATGATTCCCATCACATCCTGCATTCCACGAACCTTGCTCTGGTCTTTGCAACAAAGAAACCGAACTTACACAGACATTCAAGAGACAATCATTTTAACCGTTATAAAATGGCAACTATATTCACAATAATTATGTGTTATTTCCTGATATATGTGTGATGTGTTTCCGTAATGATAAAGTTCAACAATGTGGTATACACCTTAGTAATTAAGATTATTAATGTGTATGCAAACTACCCGATATTGAGCTTGAATGAAAGCTTGTTTTATTCGCCAAACATTGGTGTTGGTGAAAATTGTATATTCTGTATAATTTTCCGGTGATGATATTTTTATAAGAAGTTCTAAAAACTGCAGAATACTCCATGAACAGCACGTGACTTGTGCCAAAAGGAACCACACAGGGCGTGGTTAAACCCCGCAGCCACCATCTGATTGTACAACGACCTGTGGGATGACCTCGAGCCTGCTTAAAAGGGACACAAAGCTCTCTCGGGCTCGCTCGCTCAAGACCTCTGGCTTTCACTTTGGTGACAGCGCTACAAGCGCTCCCATGCTGTAACATCGCACAGCGAGACTCCAGAACTCAAACACTTCAGTTGAAATTCCGCGACTGCCGAACTTCAAAGCCTAAAGCTAAGCAAAAGACTCTCTTAGACGAACTTCGAAGTTCTTCCGTAACTCGGCAACCAACCAATTCAACGAGGGCTCTCCCAAAAGGACGTCATCCTGACGTCACCGCAACAGCCAATCAGCAAAGGAATTTCCCTCCAGCAGCCAAAACCGTTTCAGATTTCAGCAAACGCAAGTACAAACAAATCTTACATCTGCTGAAATAGGTGCTGAACTGGTGAACTGAGTTAAGCAGTAAAGATAAGAAAATCTCTGCTTTGTGATTCTCTCGGGTTGAATTTAAAACCACTCGTGGAAACGAGTTAGAACTTTGGGAACTTCATACAAACGCCATAACTGTATGTAAATGTGTGTGTGTATGTGTGTGTTTTAGCTTAGTTTTAATGTAATCTAGAATAGCCAATAAAATTTGTGTTTCATTTATAACGAATCATTGTCTGGTGTCATATAAGTTTAAAGTCAAACTTTGCAAAGATCACGTTACCTCGCTAGGAGCTTACAAATTATCATAATTGTATTGACCTGTGGCCAAGGGAAATACAAATATTCAAATTGTTAAAATATACTGAGGTCAACGGCTCGCTGGACGACCGTTGATTTAAAGTGTAAACTATCAAATTTGAATTCAGTTTTAATCAGGTGGACCTCGAATTTTCAGATTCGAGTAATTTCAAACCCTGAATGAATTAATAATAATTAATTCCCTAAAATTAAGTAATCAGAGACATTACATAGTCAAATCACAACTCATGTGAGAAATTTTCCATCTGCAATAAGGTCTAAGTTGTCACAAATTGCATTCTCATGGCAATTCATTTGAATATGAAAAGGTGTTGAGGAGCTGGGCAAGCTCAGGGCTGATGCAATGCACAATCACTGTTTTTAGGTCTCAAAGGTTTGTGAAGGCCCAGTAGCCATTTGCTTGATATAAGGTGTGATATGTTTAATCGTGTGTTATTTGGCCATGCAACAGGGAGAAAAACATGAGTCTTCTGAGTGGGTGTACCCTCGGACTCAGCTTTGAGCCACTCTCAGAAACAAAGTCATTTGTTTTATAAAATCATCACTTTCAATCTGTGTATCAGTTTCAGATTTTTAAGCTTATCATCTATTGTTTGACTGCAGTCAAGAGGAGTTCTGCTTTGTAGTAGTTAGTCCTCAAGAACTGAGGTATAATTTTTGGCCTCAATTAAGCTTTCTTTGAAGCTCTTTTATCTGTGTTGTGATTTTATCACTCTGTTTTTTGCCCAACTTACTTTTCACATAAAAATGTATCAACTTAAATTGTCTTCCTTTCATTCAATCACAAGTTTTCCAATTTTTTATTAATTTGGAATTTGTATTCTGTTTGTTCATTCTCATTAAAATGTTGCTAATTTGTTGCAATGAAGCAAATAAAACAACAGAGAAGGCAGTTTGCAGATTAAAACTTTAGGTTCTAATTTATGACTCTCTGTTGAGTACCAGAATATAATTTGGATGATGGTATTCCAATTTTTAAGTTTCATCTCTTGTTGCTTAGGCAAACAAAGAGATATTTCCATTTCAGAACAAGGGATGTCATTCCTCATCTACGCTACTGCTATCATGTCCCTGACAAGTACGTGGTTTCGTCTAATTCTCAAACCCACCGGATCCGGTCTCCGGTCTAACAATATGAGTATTCCGACTCATTCTACAAATGTGTATATATGGGATGCATCTGTCTTTCCCTCAATATTTCTAAAAGGCAAATAAGAATTTACTTACCACAGCAGCTGGAGAAAGAGAAGGATATGATCAAACCCTTTGTTCGGTGCAAATCCATATTACGCTGAAAAAAACATCACTCGCCTGTTTAGGAGATCGTGTCGCCGGTCACCACTTTGTAAGGTAATCGCGTCGCCGGTCACCACTTTGTAGGGAGATCACGTCGGGGTCACCACTTTGTAAGGTCCACGCACTTGGCCCAATGAACGTATCCAGTGGTGGATGAAGGTTTCTTGCATGTTCGTTCTTTTTAGTGTGTAGAGTTATTCAATTTAGGTTTAACTCAAATCTGACTCCATTTTAGTATCAACGTCATTTTAGTATCAACTACGTACAACTTAATTAACGCTCAAAACATTTATCAGCAATTCTGGAAGACCCTTTGTTTAGCCCCCAATAGTTAATATAACTACGTACAACTTAATTAAAGCTGAAACAATATGCATGGTTAACGTAACTGAGTACAACTTAAACTAAGGTCAAGCGGTTAGTCAGAAACCCATAATCTCACCTGATGCGCCCCATGCTTCATCTAATCTGAGATCTAGTATGCACGTAACCCTGGTCGCAGATTTGCGGAAACATACGCCTTCATTTAATCTACTTGAGGAAATAATTTCAGAGTAAGTCAGAATAAATCAAATGTAACAATTTATTATCAGTCAGGTACATATGTATTATGCCAATTATCTTCATAGCCAATTCAAAGATATCAAATCAATACAAGACATCAAATTCTCATAGACAAATCTAAGAGTAAAGGATTCATACCTGACTTTAGGAAAATACATAGTATTGAGTGTGTGGACACATTCCATACTACAGGCTTTCTGGCTACAGAATCGCCCCGACCCTTTTGCTGCAATCCTTTAAATACAAAACCAAGATAAAACATTCCCCAAGTGGAGGCATGTACAAACAATTGGAATTTCCATTAACCCAGGTCCCAGACCTGGGTGGTTTGCACCTCAATGGGAACAGAAGGTAATTTGCATGGAATGACCCTCTACAGTAATCAAAGTATCTCTTAACTCTTAGGATCTGTATTATCTTTTAGTCTACTTTTGTAAGATTAAGACCATTGTACCACTCGCCCTGAGACTATTCAAATGACACCAAACATGACTGTAAATCTTATTTACATTCATATAGAACATTATATTCTACCATTGACCATTCTGAGTGAGCTGGGTGAAGAGAAGGATGGGTGCGGGGAAGGAAGGGGATGAGGAGGAACCAATGCATATGTGAGAGACGTTTTCCCGCATTTTCTCTCAGTGAGATGCGGAAACAGATGTCTGTATGTTAATGCACTGTGTGTGTATTGTCTGTCTCAGAAGATCAAAGTATCTGAGTTTCTTTTATCCTTACAGGACGATATCTGCTTCGTCATGCCTGGAGCTGATCCGTGCTGGTTGCTGAGGAAATACAACAACTTTGCGCTGTGGATCGCCGGATCGGCTTTCACCACGGACGAAGCGGAGTCCAACCCGGGCTCGTCACATGTGGGTGCCGCAAGCCTCCTTCGTCGAATCCGCCGGCCATGCTGTTCTCAAGCCCGCCACCTCTGCTCACTCTATCCCTCTGGCCATTCCTCACTCTAGCCCCTGGCCTCTGCTCACTCTAGCCGGCCGCCGCTCACTCTAGCCCTCCGTGTGTGACGCTGTGTTTCGTTGTGGAAGCGAAACTACTTTGTTTGGCTTTCCAAAATGGACACGCTTGAAATCAGTGGTTAAGTTGTATTTACACCACTGTTCCAGAACACTTCAACCCAAATATTTGTGTGCAGCACATTTTATGGAGGATGTGTCCTGATCCTGGGAGAGTAGACTGAAATGCCGGCTGTTCTGACTCACAGACTTGTAAGTACGTTTTTTATATTAAAGAGTTTTTATATTTTATATTTTTTATATTTAAAGCAAGTTTTTTTGGGCATTGTAGAGTAGGGCTTGTTGTTTGTCATTTCTCTGGTCACAAATGCAGACATGGTTTTATGTTTCCGCAGCGCGATACGCAACGCAACGCAACGCATAAAAAGACAGTATAAATCATTGTAATCCATAATTATGTCCCCACTGGATGCAACGAATGCCTTGTTTATAATGGGTTTTCATGTTTTTGAATCATCGCTCCGGGACACGGCATCACAGTATGTTAGGGGTGTAACATTTCCGTCACACGCCTTGAGGTATTCGCCAATCATAACGCACTGGATAGCTGGCCAATTAGAGCACACCTCGTTTTTTCAGACCGATGAGATTTGTAAAAATAGATGCGTTTCAGAAAGGCGGGGCATAGAGGGAAACAATAATGTTTCAGTATTTGGAAAATAATGTGTTTTTTTTAACCGTAAACCGCATAAACACATTTCATTACGCCAAATACACAAAATAATGTTCTTTTTAGCAACATCATATGACCCCTTTAAGGTCATCACGATCGCAATGACAACATCCTGGATCAACACCGTTCATATACCGCAGAGTAAGATTAAATTAATTTACATTTAACCAGAATAATATGGAGAGGCACTCTAATATAAATCTTCGATTATGTGTTTTTGACTTTCACTGCACATGAGAACAGTTCGCTATTTAGGTTTGTAATAGCATCGACTCACTAACTTTAACGCTAACGTTAGCTAGTTTTAGCCACAGATACCTTGCTGAAGCACAAGATAACATTAACGTTCTTCTTGAGCAGATGAAAAGTGTTACTTAATGAGAGTATGACAACCAGAAAATGAATGTTTTCATCTTCATTGTGATTGGGGTTGAATGCTTATGGAAATTTTGCTCTGTTTTGGTTGGATTTAGAAAATGGAAAAAAATTAATTACATTCCCTATCCTCTCAGGATACCTGGAATTAGTGTTTCAAGTACCCTAGGTACATAATTTTTCCATTTTTATAGCATAAACACCATTAAACCGATGCAAGCTTCAGATCTTCCAATGTATCTCTATGGCGCTGAAACCTAAAGATGACCAAGTTCCGCTCCCCGTGCAACTGATACTCGACTGCCATTGGCTCATCTGCGTTCGAGGGGAGGGGATTACCAATAGGTCAATTGCAATGCAAAGCTAATTGACATAACTTGTATCATAGTATAGAATTTATCGCGCTCCATACCGTCAAATAACTTTAGTAACTTGTGCATTGTTTTACTTTTATGATTTTGACATATCCGACCGAACTACAAACTTTCCAGTGATGCCTGTGAGATATTCACTCGACAAGCTCAGGCATCTGTGCAGCCGCTCGCTCAATCTACTCAGCGCACTCTGCTTATCAGATCGCGCACGTCCGCTATACAGCCGTGAATATTGAATGTTTAACATTATATTAATTACTTATATGTACTTCATAGACATCCTTAATCTCTAATAACTCCATTCTACTCTCAGTTGTTATGGTGTCGGGGTTTCTTTTTCTGGACACAGCTCTGTTCTCATGCTGTGTGGTATCGGCTTTTGGTATCGGAGCATTTTAACGAGTACGAGTACAGGAGTGCAGTATAGGCCCGATACCGATACCAGTATCGTATGGGTGCATCCCTAGATTCCGATTCTTATTAATTCATAATTTTGATTCCAATAAGGTAAATAAATAAAAAAATCTTAAGATATCATTCACATTTATTCCAGCTCTTTTTGCAAAATATTTAATTGTTAGCTGAATACTATGAATGAAAATCAACTGGCTAAAGAACACTTACACAATGTGTGTGCAGCAGAGAAAACATCACACAAGTCTTCTTGACTTGAATGGTTAAAAATCACATTGAAAGTGTAGCTTGTTATAATTACAATGGTGGACTCCAGGCACATTTTCGGTAGAACGAAAAAGCTTTTTATTTAACATGTTAACCCGTACCCAGGCATGGAAATCCAAAATCGATTCCAATTCTAGAATAGGACGCTTAAGGTCAGGAATCGTCTACTTGTTATAAAATAAAAATTTTGATTCCTCTTATCTATTCCTTTGTGCACATTTTAATATGTTTTTGAACCATTCAAGCAGAAGACGACTGCACTGTTTTCGGTACTGCACACATAGGAGCGTAGCCATCATTTTAGAAATGAGGGGGGACAGAAATGTAAAAAAAAAAAAAAAATCTTTCCTCCTGACTTTTGTTTAATTGTCAGTCTTTATTTTTTCTTATGTCTTTTAATTGGATAATAAATCAAATACACTGCTGGATGATAACCAATAATTTGTATTTCCTATATATATCTAGAGCAGCAACGGACCCCCCCCCCCCCCCCCCCCCCCAATTTTTAGTCATGGAATCCCTGATGTCGGCCCCGCTGCAATTGGAGTGCTTAGCCAAGCGCTAAATACCCTCAACCTGTTTTTGCAGCGTTGAGCAATGTGACCAATCACAGACATATCTGTTGATTTCTTGAACGCAATGGCCAATCAGAAACGTTTTGTCAGAATTCACTCACCACTGAAAGCGCCACAGTTTTTAAGTGCAGTTTTGCACGCTCGTGAATCATCTCATTGCAGACGCGATGTAAGAGATTCATTGTGCAGTTTAGAGAGCCTCATTGATTATAACGGAGCTTTGTAAGATCGCGATGAACGAAGATGAGTGACGCTTTTTAGTGATAAAGGGAGTGTGCTTTGAGCACTTTTTATGGTATAATTCATTTAGAATTTGTATAAAACTTTCGTTTTTCAGACACATAGGCTACACCCTGCAAAGTTTCGGGAATGACATCCGCATATTTATGCGGGATTCACTCTCAAAATAGCAGTGATTGGCAATGGACGGAACAAAAAATGTTTGATGGTGGGTTAAGGTTCGGGTGGGAAGGGGTGTGCCGGTCCTGGCCAAACCTCCACAGGCAGAACGCGTCCCGAGCGAGATCTATGACAGAATATAGTCCCACAACTAATCGTTAATTTTTTACAATTTTTTAACGTGTCTCGCCTTTGGTAACAACGATTCAAAACGGAAACATTTCAAGAGACACGGGAAAAAGACACGGAAAACTTCAGTGAACATCAGAAAAGCAGCGTACACATTTCTGGTTAAAAATTAAAGGCCATCAACTGACAAACGGGAAGCATCACCATTCAAGTCAGCAGGAAGAGCCAAAGCTAGTTCACAGTTTACTAAATGGTGGCAACCTCTTTAAGTTATTCTTCACTTGGATTGACTGCTTTGATGCGTTGCAATAAGGTAGGGCATTTTGATGCTTACATCCGAAAAAAAAAAAATAAATTTATTTATATATATATATGAGTATATATTGTAACGGGGGAAAAGCACACTACAAGAAATCTCAATCAATAACCCCGGAGGGTGGATTTAATTGGGTGAGGTGTGCTCGTGAGAAATGTCCAGGTATGTCCGCTCCGGTGCCGTGATTCTCTCTCCGTCTTCCCAGTGAGAGTCCTTGCAGGTTCCCTGTGGTCTGGCCAGTCCCGCTGCTTTCTTGTGGGGACATGAGAGGGCGAGTTATGCTTCTGTCTCATGGATGAATCTCCTAGAGTGCAGGAGCGTGCCGTGGCGATAAAAAAAAGAAAAAAAAAAAAAATGTTCCACCCGCCTGATGAGTGCAGTCTGTGACCGAGTTCGCCTGGGATGATGATAGCCCAGGTGCTCCTCGCTTTTTTCCAGGAGCGACGCTGATAGAGCCTCGGATGCCTCGTCACACCCTGCCCCCTAAGCTTCGTCTGGTCCTGTTAACGATATGAGATAGTAGGGGAGAGATAGGGGGTGGGTGGGGAGTGACCCCTGACAGACCTGCGAAAGCTGCCCAGATCCGAGAGAGGCCATCCACGTTGGCGTTCGCGGCTCCAGCCGATGACGTACCTCGAAGTGAAAGTCCTGGAGCGCGAGGAACCATCGGGTCACCCTGGCATTGGTATCCTTGGCGCGGGCCATCCACTGAAGAGATGCGTGGTCCGTGACCAGGGTGAACTTCCGGCCCAGGAGGTAGTACCGCAGCTCCAGGAATGCTCACTTGATGGCCAGGGCCTCTTTTTCCACCGCGGCGTAGTTCCTCTCGCCCGGGATCAGCTTCCTGCTGATGTAGATGACCGGATGCTCCTCACCCTCCTGGATCTGTGACAGGACGGCTCCCAGTCCTGTGTCGGAGGCATCCGTCTGCAGCAGGAAGGGGCAGCTAAAGTCCGGGGCTCGGAGGACGGGCTCCGAGATGAGGGCCCCCTTCACCCTCTGGAAGGCCTCCTCCGCTGCTGGTGTCCACTGTACTTTCTCCGGCTGACCCTTCCTGGTCAAGTCTGTCAGGGAGGCAGCTAAAGAGGAGAAGTTAGGGATGAAGCAGCGATAATATCCGGCCAACCCTAAAAAGGCTCGTATCTGGTTCTTGGTCTCGGGGGGGGGGAGCGTACCACCTCCACCTTCCTCTCCTGTGGCCGAATGAGACCCCGTTACACCTGGAAACCCAGGTACTTCGCCTCGGAGAGGGCAAGGTGGCATTTGCGAGGGTTGGTGGTGAGTCTCCGAGAGCACCCTCCGCAACCGGTCCAGGTGGTCTTCCCATGCCTCGGAGTGGATTATGACGTCGTCCAGGAAGATCCTTCATGACCCCGACTTCCACAATGCAGCCTGCCAGCCAGGTCCGTGTGGGGACTTCCGTTGGCATGGGCTCATCCCGCTGGGAGGGAGCCGCCGGCCTGCGTACTGGTTGCGGGGTGCACTCCGGCACGCCGCTCCTGGACCACCCTCCGGGGAAATGGCGGCCCTCCCTCCCCAGCATCCCGGTGTTGGGCCGCATCCGCCAGCTCGACAGCCTCATCCGCTCTCTCCTCCACATCATGAGTAGACATGCCCCTGTGATAACAACCCGAGCAGTCACAAGGAGGATCAATAGCGAAGTTGGGTTCCAAAGGGTTGTTTATTTAGAGCAGATGTGCAAATAAATAGGTTTAAGAGCTTAAAACAAAGATTGTTTTTATTACAGTGTAAAACTAGAACTGCAAGTACTAAAAACAGTACCAACTCCCCTCTACAACATTGAGGATGGAGTTTCACATGCTACACAGCACTACAATCTTGTTCCAAGCACTCTATCCATCCACCCCCTATTACTAGTAGTGGCCATCTTAAATACACATTTTTTCCCGCTCTCCCCAAATTGGAACACACCAATTTTTTTTATAAAAGTCTCTTGACTTTGACTCTTATGATATACATGATATTTAGAAACAAGATTTTAAATAAATAAATACAGTTAATAATACAATTTAAAAAAAGAACGGATAAACCAAAACATTTGTACAAACATTTACATTAAGCAGCACGCTTTTTCTTAGTTTGCACTTCCTATTGCCACGCCCACTTAGCTAGACAAGGAAATTCAAATAAGCAACCAACATTAACAGTGAAAACTGATGAAAAACAATTTCAAAGTCTCTCCAACACAGCCCCTTACTGCTGATTGGCAACAAGTTTGTTTTGGTACTCGGTTCGACTCAGTTTTCTAAAGTATTTTTGAAAAAATACATACCCCACCTTTAAGATCCAGTACTCTTTATTCACTTTGATCTTGGTAATGCAGTATATTGTCATGTTTGTATGTTGTGTATGTACATGTCCCTGTAAATCACATTGGTCTCTGTAATCAACGGAATTTACATGACTTGTGTATTGTAAAATGAGTATCCTTATAAACTGGTAGGACCCTACAAATCCCAATTATGTAATGGGCGGGAACATTTCAGGAGGGGTGTGGCTGTCCCCGAGTACTACCAAAATGTCATGTTGTCATATTATCCGTTCTATTGTTTGTAGAGAAAATTCTAAGCCAGATTCATCTTCTGCAGATTAAAACTTTTTTTTGATAGTTTTATCGTCTGTAGGGCATTGGGAAATGTGTGTCCCCTAAAACCACCATACAATTGGTTTGGCCATCAAAGTCCTGCTAAACCACAAAAAACAGTATGTGTGAGTGGATGTGGGTGTGAGGATCTGTTTGGAGTTGGCATTCCCTATTTTTAAAAACCATATACACAAGACATGAGCAACCTTAAAATGTAAGTTTAATTGTATCAGGCCTATTGTATACTAGTTTTAACAGCGTACTGCAGGTATTTTCTATCGCAGGACTTCAGGAGTCTGGTGTTGTGTACACTTTTTCATTTAGCTTAATCTGTGCTTTTTAAGCACAATTAAATATTCTCAGGAGACCCACTGATCCCAGAAATCCTTCGCATGTGTTTACATTTGACCACACCCCTTTTCTAAATGACCCCATTATAGCTAACCAAAGGACAAAATTCAAAATTTTTTGATAATTATTTATCTAGAGAGTCCAGAGAATTGTGCTGCAGGGGTTTGATCAAGATTGCGTGAACAACCTATGACTAGTTCGCAAAAGTAGGTTTTTAAAATAATTGGGAATATTTAATGAACGATTTGATTGACAACAATGGTTCTTGAGGCAAAGTTGCTCAGCATGAGGAGATCTATCAAATGATATGCATGTTGACTGGATGTGTGAAATATTGTGAAATATACAATAATGTATACACTTGAAAAATGCGATATCACCCCCTAGTGGCCAATTTCTTTCAAAATTCTTTCAGACCTTTAGGGCCATGAGTTGAACATGCCCACCGAGTTTCGGTCTCCGTTAACCTTGTCTAATAGGTGTTCAAACTTCATTGGCCGATGGCGGCCATGTTTTTGAGATACGCCAATGTCCTCATAGAAACGTATGGCACATTGGACAAAGAAACTACATACCAATTTTCAAGTCAATTGGACTAACGCTTGCGTAGTTATAGCTGTTTTTATGTTTTTTTCCATCTTATAGCACCACCAAGTGGCAGAGCTGCGCATTTTTTTATTTGACCAAAGATTGAGATCTTACACACATGTGTACCAAGTTTGGTGAAGATATCTCATTCCATTCAGCCAGTTATAGCCATTTTAGTAAAAATAGCCTCGCCCCTAATGGACGTTTTGGTGTCCCTATGCGACGGTGAGTCGAAATTTCAATTTTTTTTTTGATAATTATTGATATTGACTGTCCAGAGAATATTTCTGCAGTGGTTTGGTTCCGATCGGGCAAAAAACCTAGGACTAGTTTGCAAAACCAGGTTTTGGACATTTTGAGGAAAAAAAAGACGTCGTAGAGTGAAACCGCCAGGGAGTAGTTTTGTGCGTTTTGACCCAATTTTGAGTTATCCAAAAATGTAATTTTTCAGTCTACGACAAACGGTCTAGGAGTTATGAGCAGTTTTGCGTTTTCGATTGCTTTAGCGCCCCCCATAGGCTGATTAGGCTGAGTTTTTGGATCTGAGTAGCAGTCAATACTACTACCATCTGACAAAGTTTCAGCTCTCTAGGCCTTACAGTTTGGTCTGCACGATCAGTTTTAGGGAAGAAAAATAATAATACAAATCTTTACAATTATAATCGGATTTCAGTTCTAGATGCTTGAACCCCTAATAATATGCATTTAAAGGGGTCATATAATGCGATTTCAAGTTTTCCTTTCTCTTTGGAGTGTTACAAGCTGATTGTGCATAGATAAGATCCCTGAAGTTGCAAAGACTAAAGTCTCAAACCAAAGAGATATTCTTTATCAAAGTTAAGAGTCAACCACGCTTACCTAAAACGGCTTGTTCTAACACGCTGCTACATATCTACCTCACTATGTGGAAATTTTTGCATAATGCCGCCCAAATGTTCATTCAAAGAAAGAAGGCGTGGTTTCAGTATCCGCAGTTATTGTTGAAGCAGCATGTCAGGGAGACGCCTTGTGATTCAGTGCGAAAGCAAAAGCATTTTGTTTGGCCTTCCGAAAGTAGATGCATTTAGGAATCTTTAAGATTACTTACAACAGAACAGCAATGCATTTTATGGACGACCGTTTCGTGAACCTAGGAGAGGAGGTAATTATGACTTTGCTATGACAATCTGGCATTTCTGAATCAGCTACTGTTTTATTAGTTTTAAGTATTTGCTATTGACTGTTCAAAATGAGAGTTTTTGCGCATCGGGTGTGTGTGTGAGAGAGAGAGAGAGAGAGAGAGAGAGAGAGAGAGAGAGAGCGCGAGAGAGAGAGGGTCACTCACAGTGGAGTCAGCGTCTTAAACCGTGGCTTGTGTACTGCACACATACCAGCTTCATCACTGTCTGTCACGCGACTCTGTTCCCCTTTCGGGCTCTGTCTTTACATTTATTTTGAAAGATGAAGCTGCAATTATGGTAAGGGTCGTTACATTTCCGAGAGTGCTTGCGGTGTTTGGCCAATCACAATGCACTGTGTCAGCTGGGCCAATCAGAGCAGACTGCGCTTGTCGGAAGGAGGGACTTGTAGAAAACAAAGCGTTTGAGAGAGGCATAGAGGACCTACAATAATGTACTGTATTTGAAAAATAATGTGTTTTTTTGCACATTAAAGCATGTCAACATATTCTGTTACACCAAATACACAAAATAATGATCTTTAAAAAAGCATCATATGACCCCTTTAATATATAATTGTGATATATTCCTAGGAGTTAACTGTTTGGTTCAGTTTACACAAACAGAGCTTATTTTTCAGTTATTTCTTAGTCTGACTAATAACAGTGTTTAAGTAATTTAAACTATAATCATCAATCATCACACACACACACACACACACACACATTATGAAGCCATTCAGGAAGGTCAGCAGTTCAGACAGGCATATGTAAGCTAGTTTTCAAACTTTTTCCAGAAATCAAGTATTGTACATTTGTATAACTGACTGATTTTAAAGCATAAACTTGCTTTAAAGCTTGAATAAAAGGTTACCAAATGTAGTTTCATACCCGTTGTGCTCTAACAAAGTCATTATTCGGTTCTCTTTGTTTTATAAGATTTACTTTTATTACTTCTACGAAGGTTCATGCTACTTTTATAAGTCTGATAAATATGTGATCAATACACAATGAAATGAGAATCAGGCTACCAAATAAGTTTGACACAATGTTTTTAAGAAAGGGATTTTATTTATTTTTTAAATACAACTAAACCAGATAACAGATTATTCCTTTTTTTTGACAAACATACATTTCAAATGATTTTCCCCGAGGTGCTCATCATCCGTATGGAATTGCTCTTATTTTCTAAGTTCCAATGCAGGGAACAAGATAAAGCTTCTTAACCAAACAAAGAAAACGCCTCAAGGTTACGTATGTAACCCTAGTTCCCAGAGAGAACGAGATGCTGTGTAAAAACGCTTTGGGATTGCCTCCATCTCTGAATCACATGTGTAATCAGTCCTATAGATGGGTGAGACGTCACAGATAGGGTGACGTAGCGACCAGGAAGCTTTAAAAGCACATGCGGTGGAAACAGCAGCAGCTTCTGGTAGAATGAGGGAAGCACTCGCAGGGATGCCGGAATGAATAAAAAGAGTATGGCAGTAATTCAGCGTCTCGTTCCCTCTGGGAACTAGGGTTACATACATAACCTTGAGGCGTTCCCCTTCAGAAACTCAAGCTGCCTCAAAACGCTTTCGGAACGAGAATGCCCACGCCGCCAGACTTTCAAGTCCCTGCGTTGTGTGTATGTACGTAGCACAACTACAGCAAGAGGACGGAGCAACCAGGAGCAGTACGAACGTCAAGGTCATAGAACCTGACAAAGGTTAGGAGCATGGACCAGCCCGCAGCATTACAAATATCCTGCATAGCCACACCTGACAGGAAGGCCTTGGAGGCTGTCACACTTCGGGTGGAGTGAGCCTTGACCCCCAAGGGCGAGGGGAGACCAGAGGACTCATAAGACATAGAGATGGCATCAATAATTCACAGACTGAGGGTCTGCTTAGTAGCAGGCAGACCCGTCTTGGAAGGAACATAACAAACAAATAATTGGTAAGACTTCCTCCAGATGGCAGCTCTGTGATCATATGTGTCCAGTGCTCACACTACTAATACAATTAAGGTTCTGCTGGTCTGGATCCCGGAAGGGAGTCTTAGAGTTTGTACTTGACTAACTAGGGCCCAGGTCAGGAAGCAGACAGACAAGCTAAACGACCCTCGCTAGCTGCCGATCACATTACAGAAATTCATTAATTCTCAGCACATAGAGACCTTTCATGCTAGAGTCACATTATATAGACGGTGTGTGTTCCCCGACCTACAAATCCAAAACTTCCAAAACCAATTTACGCGTAACAAATTTTAATTGATGTTCAACAAATAAAAAACAGATGTAATATGGATAAAAAATGATACAGCTTGGCTTATTGCTATCATTCCCTTTCGACGAAAGCCATTTTTTGTAAGTTGATATTATCACTGATCTAACCTAGATGTGCTCTGTTTTGACAGAAACCTGGCTAAAACCTGATGATTACATTATTTTAAACGAGTGTGAGCGTCTAGGACCAATCAGACACACCATTTTTCATTAGATTTAACAAATCAGTTATTCATTAGATTAACAAATCGTCACAGACCCCTCACACAATAAACATACTGGGTGCCAGGATGTCTGTGAACGACACCAGGCCCCTGGTCACCATGGCAACCAATGCTGATATCACTGGTTTTATTGCCCAAAGGAAAGACCCAATGCACAGTAAAAATGGACTCTCCTCTAATTAATTCATAGGAAAGCCTTTCTTTGAATGAACACACATATTCTTCAGGTCATTGTGTATATTATTGCTGTATTGTATATTATCTGTTGTATTGTAGACAAATTTTATGCAGGCTTATGATGGAACTCGTTCCTGTCATCTTACCTGTATGGAATCCTACCATGTTTAGTATCTATGAATTCGTCTTCTTATGATCGAAACAAGCGAGTATATTATATGTTGGTACATATGCAATATATTAGTGTTCTGAGAATCTTTAGTAATTTCGATTCAAGTTCCATTTGCAAATTACCATGCCCTCACACAAAGGGTCATTAAACTCCCCAGTATTTCCAAACTCCCGCTTGGAATTTCAGCCTTTCTCATTGGACAAGCCCATCTTGAGAGGCGTGAATCTTCTCAGACCTTAAAGGCCTCACATCAGTGACCCGCCTCTAGTCTGCGGTTTGGTTAGATTCTGAGAAAATGAAAATGAGCTACAACGCTCCTAAGGACACCCTAAGTTTGTGCCAGGCTTCGGCCTTGACTTTCCATTCACTGGTATTCTCTGACATCAACCAACTTCAGCAAAGATCAACTTGAGCCTTCAGATTGCATCAGGAATCTGTCAGACAGACAAGTCATGCAAGTATCAAACTTAGTTTTATTGATACATTAGGTATCATTTGCGCCTTTTTACAAAGGTGTGTTTGAACTAAGAAACTGATGTTCCCTTCAGGCTGGAGATCTGCTGAATATCAAATGGTACCATAGCTTCATATTTTTATTTCTCTTCTTTTTACTGCCTAAACTTTAACTCCTTTTACTATACCAACTGTATGCGGGTGTGTGTGGTGTTTATGTGTTTATGTAGTATGTTATACTAGTTTAAGTGTTTATGTAGTTAATAAAGTCTTAGTTGTATCACACTTGACGTTGTTCATTTTTTGCTCATAACTGGAGTCCCTTAATCATGCAGATTTATGCTACATGCTTTTGTAGAATTGTACAGTAAGAACGTTATTTCCCTTAACCAGAAAATTAACAACTTAGAATTGACAGACAGTTGACCCTAATAGGTCAAGTAAATACTTACAGCGGATCTAAATATTTATAATTAATTATAACTAATTATAACTAGTTATAATTAATTATTCATATTTCCCCTTTGAGCTGATTTGCTACTCGAGTCTACCCCCCAAGATTACTGTTATAAAAATGAACCACATCCAAAAGCTCCAGGGGAGTTGTTTCTACAAATTATAACAATATTTTCAGTTTTTTCGAAGGCAGGCTTCAAGTATACTCGTTTGATTAATGGTGCTTTCAGATACATTATCCCCAGGGAAAAAAAAAAAAGAAAAACAAATTGTTAAATATAAATCCCCGGTGATGTTTGTTCTGGCTACTGTATACAGGCCACCAGGGCACCATACAGACTTTATTAAAGAATTTGCTGATTTTATATCTGAGTTAGTGCTGGCTGCAGATAAAGTTTTAATTGTTGGTGATTTTAATATCCATGTTGATAATGAAAAAGATGCATTGGGATCAGCATTCATAGTCATTCTGAACTCTATTGGGGTTAGACAACACGTGTCAGGACCTACTCATCTGACACCGTGGTATAATGAGTACACTCGCACCCTAAATAGAGCAGCCCGAAAATGGAGCACAGCTGGAAGAAAACAACACTAGCGGTATTTCGTATTGCATGGCGGGAATGTACCTTCTCCTTCAGAAAAGCATTAAAAACTGCTAGATCTGATTACTTTTCGTCTCTTTTAGAAGAAAACAAACATAACCCCAGGTATTTATTCAATGCAGTGGCTAATTTAATGAAAAATAAATCATCAACAGGTGTTGACATTTCCCAACATCACAGCAGTAATGACTTTATGAACTACGTTTTTTCCCCTACTGTTACTTCCAAGATCGTATACTATTAGAGATAAAATTGTAACCATGCAGCCGTCAGCTACAGTATCGCATCAGATAGTGTGCTATAGATGCCCTGTGGAACAATTCCACTCATTCTCTACTATAGGAGAGGAAGAATTGTATAAACTTGTTAAATCATCTAAACCAACAACATGTATGTTAGACTCTATTCCATCTAAGCTCCTAAAAGAGGTGCTTCCAGAAGTCATAGATCCTCTTCTGACTATTATTAATTTGTCATTGTCATTAGGCTATGTCCCCAAAACCTTCAAACTGGCTGTTATTAAGCCTCTCATTAAAAGAAACATAACTTGACCCCAAATATCTAGTTAATTACAGACCGATCTCGCATCTCCCTTTTCTGTCCAAGATACTAGAAAAGGTTGTATCCTCACAATTATATTCCTTCTTAGAGAAAATTGGTTTCTGTGAGGATTTCTAGTCAGGATTTAGACCGTATCATAGTACTGAGACTGCTCTCATTAGAGTTACAAATGACCTGCTCTTATCATCTGACCGTGGCTGTATCTCTCTATTAGTGCTACTGGATCTTAGCGCTGCGTTCGACACTATTGACCACAACATTCTTTGAATAGACTAGAAACTTTGTTGGCATTAATGAAAGTGCATTAGCATGGTTCAAATCGTAATTATCTGACCGCCATCAATTCTTAGCAGTGAATGAAGAGCTATCATATCGATCACAAGTGCAGTATGGAGTACCTCAAGGCTCGAGTACTAGGGCCATTGCTTTTCACGCTTTACATGTTACCCTTGTGAGATATCATCATGAAACATGGTGTTAGCTTTCACTGTTGTGCTGATGATACTCGGCTCTATATTTCTTCGCGGCCCGGCGAAACATACCAATTTGATATGTCGCTATAAAAAACTGGATGACGAGCAATTTCTTGTTAATTATTCACCAAAACCTCTGCATGTAAATAGCCTAGAACCCTGTCTACCAATTGATAGTCATCTGCAGCTGATACGCTGTCAATTCTTTTTCATCAGTTAGGAACCTAGGTGTGCTATTTGATAGCAATCTTTCCTTTGAAAGCCCCATTTCTAGCATTTGTAAAACTGCATTTTTCCATCTAAAAAATATATCTAAATTACGACCTATTCTCTCAATGTCAAATGCAGAAATGTTAATTCATGCGTTCATGACCTCAAGGTTAGATTATTGTAATGCTTTATTGGGTTGTTGCTCTATGGGCCTAATAAACAAACTCCAGCTGGTCCAAAAATGCAGCAGCTAATGCAGAGTTCTTACTAGAACCAGGAAGTACGACCATATTAGCCCGGTTCTTCTGTCAACTCTGCACTGGCTCCCTATTACCTATTATATATATATCTTATATAGAATATATATAATTAAACATCGTATAGATTTTTAAATCTTGCTTATTACTTACAAAGCCCTGAGTGTTTTAACACCTCAGTATTTGAACAAGCTCTTTTTGCTTTATAGTCCTACACATCCACTGTGTTCTCAAAACTCTGGCAATTTGATAATACCTAGAATATCAAAATCAACTGCAGGCGGCAGATCCTTTTTCTGTTTAGCTCCCAAACTCTGGAATAACCTACCTAACATTGTTCGGGAGGCAGACACTGTCACTGCAGTCTGTCAGTTTAAATCTAGATTAAGACCCATCTCTTTAACCTGGTTTACGCATAACACACTAACACATTTCTAATAATCAAATCCGTTAAAGGATTTTTAGGCTGAATTATTAGGAACAACCGGAACCAGGAACACTTCCCATAACACCCGATCTACTTGCTACAAGAAATCGTTAGAATAATGGCATCTACGCTAATATTAGTCTGTTTCTCTTTTATTCCGAGGTCACCGTAGCCACCATATCCAGTCTGTATAAGATGGTCACTGCAGATCCCCGGATCCGTAATATCCAGCCCAGATGGTATCAGCACACTAGAGAGGACACTCTAAAGCCCATAAGCAGCGTTGGAGACCAGGACAACTAGATGAGCCACAGATACAGATCCCCTGTAAAGACTTTGTCTCAGACGGCCACCGGGACAAGACTCACAGGAACCAGATGATTCCTCTGCAAAATGTGACTTTGCTGCAGCCTGGAACTGAACTGCTGTTTTCCGTCTGGCAGGAGGAGAACTGGCCCCCCAACTGAGCCTGGTTTCTCCTAAGGTTTTTCCTCAATTCTGCCACCGACGGTGTTTTGGTTCCTTGCCGCTGTCGCCTTCTGTCTTGCTTAGTTGGGGACACTTATTTTCCAGCAATATCGTTGACTTGATTGAATATATATTATTTAAACTGAACTGAGCTGGATGAGACATCACTGAATCCATGATAAACTGCCTTTAACTGCAAATTGAGTGTTTACTATTGTCATGTTGCATTATTGACACACTATTTTCCTATTTAATTCTGTAAAGCTGCTTTGACAAAATCTGTATTGTATTAAGTGTTATTTAAATAAAGGTGACTTGACTTGATTTGATATAAGGCCTGTAGTACGGCGGGCCATGGCACAGAGGAGGGCACTTTAGGGATGTACCCTGGCCTGGGGTATAGAAAAGCTTTGCCCAAACCAGGCACAAAGTCTAGGAAGGAGGGGGCCACTGACAGGGCCTCCAAATCTCTGAATCTCTTCAGCGATGAGATGGCTAATAGGAAGACAGTCTTTACTGTCAACACTTGATCTGAAATCTCCTCGAGGGGCTCGAAAGGAGGTTTGCAGAGAGCCTCCAAGACCACGTCCATGTCCCACGGGAGGACACGAGAGCATAACGGGGGCATCAGCCTCAGCGCATGTGTAAAGTGTAACCAGGGGGGGATTTCCCACAGACTGACCACCAAGAGGGGCACTGTAAGCAGCTATGGCCGCCACGTGCACCTTCAAGGTGAAGTGGGTCAACCCTGCGGAGAATCGAGCCTGCAGGAACTCCAGCACTGAACCAACCGGGCAGTTAACTGGGATCAGCTGGCGTCTCCAAACCAAAAGTGAAGAGTCTCCATTTTTCGGGCATCATTTTGCCTCGATGAGGTAGCTCTGGACTTGGAGGATGATCTCCACAACCTCAGGTTGAGAGAACCATCGAGAAAGGAAATCAGGTACGAGAACCATATTCAGCCCGGCCAGAATATGCACTCTCTCCAGAACTCCCGGGAGCAGAGCAATCGCAGGGGAAGGTGTACAGACGAAGCCTCGGCCACGTCTGTACCATGGCATCATTCCAAAAAAAGAATAGAGGAAAAAGAGAAAAAAAAAGAGAGGAGCTGGATGAGTCAGAGAGGACCAGAGGGGACAGTGCGATGTCTCCTGAGTCGCAAACAGATCCACCTGAGCCTGGCCAAAAACTCTCCATATCTGCTTCACCACCCTGGGGTGAATCATCCATTCCCCGGGCCTCGGCCCCTATCTCGACAGGATGTCTGCTCCCTGACTGAGATGCCCAGGGATGCGAACTGCTCTCAGCGAAAGGAGCTTCCCTTGGGCCTACACAAGGAACTGGTGTGCCAGCCTGTAAAAGGGGTGCGAACGCAGACCTCCCCGGTGGTTGATGTAAGAGACCACCTCTGTGTTGTCGGTGCCCACCAACATGGTGGCCTCTTAGGTCTGGGAGGAAATGTTTCAGAGCTCGAAACATGGTCAGCATCTCCAGGCAGTTGATGTGCCTCGTTAAGATGGCGGCTGCTCCACAGACTGCGGGCAGGGTGGCCACTCATGACCACACCCCAACCAGTGAGGGATGCGTCCGTCATTAACGTTACGTGATGACAAGGAACTCCCAGCACCGGGCCCTGTGACAAGAACAAAGGTTTTCTCCACATGTCTAAGGCACGAAAACATCACCTCGTGACCTTGATCATGCAAAGCGGATTTCCCCTAGGGAAAAGCATGTGCTTTTATAGCTTCCTGGTCGCTACGTCACCCCATCCGTGATGTCTCGCCCATCCATTGGACTGATTACACACGTGATTCAGAGCGTGGTCACGCTGGTGGCGTTCCCAAAGCGGTTTGACGCAGCTCGAGTTCCTGAAGGGGAACATATTTTACATTCACTCAACATATTTTATTCAATATTTTTGCTCGAGTACCATGGTTTCATGCCTTTTTAAAAAAAGCTTGTCTAATGCTTTAGATCCAACAGAATGTGGAGTTTTCAGCATCCAACATGAAATTAAAGAGATGTATCAGCTGAGCTTGTTTCAACTGTTTATTACCATTTTCTTAGGTTATTATTTTTTTTACTCACATAGATATAGAATAGATCTTATCATCCATGTTTTTTCCCTACAGACCCCAAAGATAATATCCAAACAAGATCTATGTGGTCACAGTTGTAAATTCAAGAGGCCTAATTACTCAGACAGTGTTTGCATCATTTAAGAAAAGGGTCATAATGCATACAGAATACAGAAAACCTCCTCTTGATCTATTGTGACTGTCATTTTATTCAAGTCAGATGAGCAGGATTAAGGATGACACTCTACACATTTTGTTTGTTGGACTGTATATGTTTTTACTATGACTGTAGGTGATGCCTTATCTCTAAGAGCCATCAGCATTCAGTGTTTATAGAAATAAATTAAATTTCTACTTGAGAGTGTTTGACTAAGTCAGTATTTCTTTTTTAGGACAATTATCCATCTTTTTGATGTGAGATTGCGTTAAATATAAAGTAAGGTTTGCTGTTTTACACTTACAACTGAAACATATCTAACCATTGCTATGAAAGCTACATATTCAGTAAAGTTTGAAGTTGTACACCCTTTTGAAAAGGCTACAAACGCAAAATATCAAGGAATTTGTTTTGTGCATACAAAACCCCTATTTAACTCAAGAGACACTAAGAAATTTACCATATGAATATAAAAAATTCCACTTGGGACATTTGGGTATATTTTCGTAAATGTTGTTTTAAATAACTTTTTTCTTACACCACTACATCTAGACCTCTTGTTCAGATAGCTGATGACGATGTTAACATTCTATTTGTCGTACCAATGACTTGTTTTTCTTCATAAGCATAAGCATCTACCTCGTGCTACAATGTTTCTGTTTTGGTCACTTTTGGCAGATTTGCTAGCAGGATTATGTCTACATAGTACATACTACATGCTCTTGAAAAGGTTATAGACATAGTCTTTTATACAGGAAATATGTTTGCACAACAGAAATATGTATCAGTATAACAAATACCTAATACTGAAATCCTCTCTTCTAAACTATTGTAAACATTTTTAATGTTGATTTTGATTGTCTATGAGAAAACGAGAACAAATACAGTATACGATAATTAAATGAAAGTCCTTCTACAAGAGAGTGTTTAAACTAAAACTGTGGTAAGCTTTTTTTTTAACATCTCTTAATTCTCTTAATTTTTCACAATTGTAAATCTTTGTTTAGTGGACAATCATCCCACTAACCTATTATAGTGGTCCCGTTCATTAAATGGCAACTGGACACATGTCCCACTTGCAATTTAATTGTATGGGAACACTTTAGGGGGTAAGTGGACACTCATCCGACTAATCTATTATAGTGATTCCCATTCATTAAATGGGAAATTAACACTTGTCCCACTTGTAATTTATTGTATGGGAACACTAAGTGGTTAGTGGACAATCATCCCACTAACCTGTTATAGCTATTCCATTCATTAAATGGCAAATTGACACATATTCCACTTGCAATTTATTGTATGGGAATGCTTTAAGGGGTAAGTGGACAATCATCCCACTAAACTACTATAGGGATCCCATTCAATCAATTACAAATGAACACAGATCCCAATTGCAAATTATTGTATGGGGTCGGTTTAAAAAGTTGGTGGACAATCATCCCACTAACCTATTATAGGGATCCCATTCAATAAACGCTTTAAGCGGTTAGAGCACAATCATCCCATTAGCCTATTATAGAGAACCCATTCATTAAATGGCAAAGGGACACTTGCAATTTATTGTATAAGAACACTTTAGGTGGTTAGTGGACATTTGCCCACTTTAATGGGTAATCGGATAAATATTGGGTCTGTGGGATGGGGGCATGGCTTGGCAGTCGTCAGCAGGGCATTTGCCCACTTTAATGGGTAATTGGACAAATAGTGGGTTCGTGGGATGGGGTGTGTCTTGGGAGTGGTCAGTGGAGGTCACCGGAACATTTGGCCACTATAGTGGGTAATCGGAAAAACAGTTGGCTTGGGGGTGGTCAGTGGGGGTCTGGGGGTCATTGAGCACTTTAGTGGGTAATTGGACAAATAGTGGGTTCGTGGGACGGGGGCGTGGCTTGGGAGTGGTCAGCGGGGGTCCGGGGTTTATTGCGCACATTAGTACGTAATTGGACAAATAGTGGGTTCGTGGGATGGGGGCGTGGCTTGGCAGTGGTCAGCGGGGGTCAGGGGGTCCTTTGCCCACTTTAGTGGTTCAGCGGATAAATAGTGAGTTTGTGGTATGGGGGGAATCAAGAAAGTGTCCACCCCTAGACTATATGAATGGCCCAGAAGCCCATTGCAATAATCCTGGAGTTGTATGGTGGTGCTGCCACACAGTGGATGAAGGCAGTACTGCTTTTGGGGGCCTCAGACTTCGGGGGGCTCCCGTCAGGTCCCCAGTGGTTTCAGGCCTCCCAAAACCCACCCCGAGGACATCGGGCGGCCGGGAAGTGTCGGCGGGGGGTGCCAGCCGGTCCCCCAAAAATGTTGGGTGGGCGGGGCGCAGCGTCCACGAACCCCCGTACGCAAACCCCTTAGCCAATGACCGTTTGGACATGTTTTAAAATTTTGTGCTTATTAGAGTTTACACTTGCATAGTTTGCAAGAAAACCCGCTGATAATTTGAGAGATAATATCTCGCTGAATCCATTAAAGTGCATGTTTTATGACTGTTGAAGGCGTTATGTCCTTGGTTGTTTGATGCCTACAGCCCCAACCTACATTCAGAATTCTGTATTTAAATAAGGTTTGGGGGGACTCAGTTATATGCGGGAGCCATTTCTATATTGTTAAAACGGCCGCCGCTGCTCCAACAACTCCTGAAACAAGAGCGATGTCTGCAACACTGCCAAGAAGTTCTGTTGAAACGGGTGAAGATACGCACTGGGAAAGACATGGTCTGACAAAGATTGTCCGTGAAGACGAAGATTTTGTGAAACAAGATTACACTGTGTCTGATGATCGTGTGGGGAGATCTGTGTTTGACAAGACGTTGCGGACTACGAAACGCTACGTTTTGAAATCTTATGAGGAATATATATCCGAATGCGACTACCTGCTTTTGACCACCATAGACTGGACATACTTCTATAATCAAATTTGGAGAAAATGTATTATGAATGAAAACATTTGGTTCATTTTCCAGTGGGATGGTGCAACACCGGGTATGCTGTACTGTGCGACAAAGCCGCCAGACTACATATCCATATCTTCCTGTTGGAACAAAACGCTTCATGACCAAAATTATCTTATGCTGGTAAATAAACGTTGTGAGGATTCTGAAACAAACTTTTTGTCTCAAAGCAGCGATGAGCCTGACTCTGATGAGTATGATCGTGACTGGCCTCTTCCTGAGGTCAACCCCTTCAAATGTTGCAAAACGAGACTATATTTCAAGCAAAGCAACGTACCTGTGTTAAACACCATTTTCTCAACGATAGACGAGCTGTTTCAGTCAAGTTAAATTTATTTTAAACCAAATGATCAGTCTGTGTATTCAGTATAATTGTGTATTCGGTTTAACAAATCTGAACAACAGGTGTTCCTTGCTGTATGTTTAATAAACGGCTATTGGATTAAGTTTTCCCAAGCCACAATACATTATCATTACTTGAAACAATTTGCCAACGTCTTAACAAATCTTAATAAATAAATCTTTTAAATGACAGAGTTACCTCGTAATATTTAATCTAAATATATCTTCCAGTGAAAACGACAGAATTCTCTTTGGTGACATATGCAAGCCTTCACCGATCAAAGCACACCCCTGCAGGCCCACCTTCACCCGCCTCCACTTTGAGTGCAACACCCCCCCATCTCAACAACCAACCAACAGCCGAAGCGTAGAAACAAGACCTCTGCCCCAACAATTTATTTCGCTCGAATGTACAACGCAATACAAAAGATCCGTCACTACTTCCTCATGACCATGTCTATGCTAAATCACATCCCCTGTCAGCAAAGAGCGGCTGTTCTTTGCGGCTGTGCTGTGGGAAAAACATGTCATGTAATAGACTTCATAGACTCTACGTTTAAACAGCATTACCGAGGATAAATGATTATATGGTCAGAGAGCAATCTGAATCATGATTGTATGGGGGATACCAAACGTGTAACAAATCTTGAGAACGAAATGATAATTGTAAGAAGCCTGAAAAAAAATCCATGGCCTGATTTGACGAGCATGTTCATTTACAGCAAAGAGCCAGTCTGTGTAAGCACCAGAAAAATTCTGGATGTGATGTCTGTGTAGCATTTGTACCAATCAGACACACAACTATTTGTTATATTTAACAAATAATATCTAACACCCCCTCACCTAAACAAAGGGCCAATTACAAGGGTCTATGGACCCTTCCCCCGAAATGCATCTAACACCTCCGAAAGGCAGAACAGGCCTCTGGTTCCATGGCAACCAATGCTGATATCACTGGTTTTATTGCCCAAAGGATGTGGGTAGAGAAACTCACTACATTTTCCATAGGAAAGACACAGTGCACAGTAAAAATTGTCTGATTAATTCATAGGAAAACCTTTCTTTGAATGAACACGCATATCCTTCAGGTCATTGTGCATATTATTGCTGTCTTGTATATTATATGTTGTATTGTAGACTATTTTATGCATGCATATGATAGAACCACTCATTCATGTAATCTTACCTATATGTAATCCTACCATGTTTAGTATCTATTAATTCGTCTTCTGATGATCTAAGTGAGTGATCTGATGAGTGCATATTATATGTTGGTACATAGGCAATATATTAGTGTTCTAAGAATCTTCGTAAATTTGATTCAAGTTCATATGCAAATTACCATGCTTCCACACAAAGGGTCATAAACTCCCCAGTATTTCCAAACTCCGGCTTGGAATTTCAGCCTTTCTCATTGGACAAGCTCATTCTGAGAGACGTGAATCTTGTCAGGCCTTAAAGGCCTCACATCAGTGACCCGCCTCCAGTCTGCGGTTCTGTTAGATTCTGAGAAGATGAGGATGTGAGCTAGAACGCTCCTAAGGACACGGCCTTGACTTTCCATTCACCAAAACCCTCTGACTCAAACTGGTTCTTTTCACTCAACCAACTTCAGCAAAGATCTTGGGCCTTAAGATTGCATCAGGACTCTCTTTCAGACAGACAAGATGCGCAAGTATCAAACTTAGTCTTTTTTTTTTGTAATATATTTATTGAACATTTTCCAACTTAAACAAAAAACACATGAATATAAACCATAATCATTAAAAAAAAAAATTATAATAAAAAAAAAAAAAAAAAAAAAAAAATGGTGAAGTCGGCAAAATAAGAATAAGCAGACTTATCCTAGGCCACTAAAAAGGAAAAGAAAAATTAGATACTCAAATTAAATGGATAACCACATTAAATACACATTGGTAGTACAATACAAGTTCAAAATCATATGCACTCACTTGGGGTAAATGAATAGGAAAACTCTTCAACAGGATAGTTGACAGATCAATCCCTAGATTATTGATATAAGGCTTCCAGACATTATAAAACTGACCCGGCTGACCATGAACTAAACACGTTAAATATTCCAATGGGATTAGTTCCATTAAAATCTTGTGCCATCCAGATATAGTCGGAGTCGTATCACTTATCCATCTCAGTAATATATTTTTCCTGGCTGCAAATGTGAGAAGATTGTAAAGTCTTTTTTCATTTGATAAAATCAAAGCTTTATCCGGCAAACCAAGGATCAACAATAGAGGATCCATAACCAACTCCTTATCAAAAATATTACTCATTTCAGATACAATCTTGGCCCAGTATATCTGTAACTGATTACATGACCAAAGACAGTGAGTGAGAGTGCCAACTTGTGTTTTGCACTTGAGGCATAAAGGTGAAAGGGTATTGTTAAATGCATGTCTACGGTTTGGTGAAATATGCATTCTGTGTAGAATTTTAAATTGTATTGCCTTGGCACGGTTACATACTGAAATGGATTTGGCATATTTCCTCACTAATAGAAGTAGAAAGTTCCCTCTCCCAAGCAAGTCTAGTATTCAAAACTACCTGTCCCTCAAATGTAGCACCAAGAACCTTATATAACAAACTCACTGACCTCTTTCCAGGTGTTTGAAAAAGTAGTTTTTCCTATAGGAGACAGACTTCTATTAGTACATAAGTGAGTGAGTGAAGTGACATGTGGCCAAGTATGGTGACCCATACTCGGAATTAGTGCTCTGCATTTACCCATCCAAAGTGCACACACACAGCAGTGAACACACACAAACCGTGAACACACACCCGGAGCAGTGGGCAGCCATTTATGCTGCGGCGCCCGGGTGTACATAACGAGGTATCCTTCAAAATATAGTTTCTAATCTGTAAAAAACGAAAAAAGTCGTGTTTTAATAATTTATATTTCTGTCTCAGATCCTCAAAGGACATTAGGCCTTCTTCATCAAACACATCCATAAGCCGGTTAATACCTTGATTCGCCCAAAATTTAAACCTCCCATTAAATCTGCTTGGAGAGAAGTCTGGGTTATTCACAATTGGTGTAAGAGCAGAGGTTAGCTTAGTTCTACCTTCGAAACGACAAACAGCCCTCCATGCCTTAAGTGCATTTACAGTTACAGGGTTATCACAATTATCCAATAAGGATTTGATTTTTTGGAGAAACAACAGATCCACAAGGGGAAGTTTTGACAACGTCTGTTCAAGGTCCAACCAAGTAGAGGAGTTATCATGAACAACCCAATCAGAAATGTATCTTAGATGAGCAGACCATTGATATAGCTTAATATTAGGTAAGTCCAGCCCTCCATTCGAACCTGGTAAATGTAGTGCAGAAAACTTCAATGTTGGTTTGCGCTTGCTCCAAATAAAGGAGCTAAGCCAGCCATTCACATCCTTTAAAACCTTTTTAGAGAACAGAATAGGGATCATTTGAATTGGGTACAGAAGCTTGGGTAGGACAGTCATTTTTATAAGAGTCACTCTACCTAGCCACGAAATAGGTAGAGTGTCCCATCGGTTTAAATCTTCTCTAATTTTACTAAGTAACGGGGTAAAATTGTTAAATAAATTTTTAAATACAGGGCTCACAAAAATACCCAAGTATATAAATCCTCCAGGGGACCACTTAAATGGAAATGGGGGGCTAACATTTGGAATTGTTTTCATAGAACCAACAGGCATAGCCTCTGTCTTAGTTAAGTTGATTTTGTATCCTGAGAAAGTACTGAAATTATTTATAATGTTTAGAAGAGATGGTATTGAAGAATCAGGATTTGAAATGAAAATGAGCACATCATCTGCATAAAGGGCTAATTTATGATGTTTTTCGTCAGTCCGTAGACCTTCAATTGAAGGCTCTGTTCTGATCGCTTCAGCTAGGGGTTCAATAGCGAGCGCAAAAAACAAGGGTGACAATGGGCACCCCTGCCTAGTCCCTCTATGTAATGAAAAACTTGCTGACCTAGAACCATTAGTAAGAACATAAGCTTTAGGTTCTTCATTTAACACTCTAACCCATCTGATAAAAGTGTCACCAAAATTACATTTCTCCAAAACAAAAAATAAATATGACCTCAATACGGTCAAACGCTTTCTCTGCATCGAGAGAAAGCACTAACCCATCAATCTCACGCTGCTTAAAGACTTGTATAACATTAAGAAGACGTCTCATATTATTGCAAGATGAGCGGCCTCTTATAAAACCTACTTGGTCATCTTTGATAACATCTGTTATTACATTCTCCAAACGAGAGGCCAGGATTTTGGCTAACAGCTTCCTATCCGTATTTAATAAAGACATGGGTCTATATGAAGAGCAGGCTTCAGGAGATTTACCTTTTTTCAGTATAAGAGAAATATTAGCTTCTCTCAGAGATTCAGGGAGCTGCCCAATGTTAAATGAATGGTTAAACATATTAAGCATGGGTTCAAGTAACAAAGTGTGCCATTCCTTATAGAATTCACAACCTATGCCATCTGGGCCTGGTACTTTTCCGTTCTGCATCTTTGAAATTGCCTCCATTAATTCTTCCTTAGAGATAGGTGCACTCAATTTTGCTTTCTGCTCTACTGAGATTGGTAAACAAATTTTGGAAAAAAAGCTTCTAATAGGGTAGTATTACTACTAGACACTTCAGTACTCTATAGATTCATATAGTAATCTCTGAATGTGTTATTAATTGATATACGATCATAATGTAACTTATCATTTGTGTCTAATATTGATATGATTGAACGTGAGTCACTTTTCTTCTTAGTAAGGTATGCCAGAAATTTACCTGGTTTATCTCCGTGTGTTCATAGAATTTCTGTTTCGCAAATTTCAATTTGTATTCTGCATCCTGGGTAAGCAGTGAGTCTATAGAGCACCTCAACGTTGCTATTTCTTTAAGTAATGCCTTATCTGCAGTCTTAATATATTTTTCCTCCTTACTCTTCAAGGCCTCCTCTAAAAATCTTCGGGTCTCCCTTTTTTTACGTTTCTTAGAAATAGAAAAGGACAAAATTAATCCCCTTATATAAGCTTTACTAGTCTCCCATAAAAGACAAGAGTTTTGTGTGGTTTGAGCATAATATTATAGAAAGATGTAAATTCCACAGAGAAAAAAGGTTTAAATAACTGATCTTTGAGTATATTAGTGTTTAATCTCCATTGCTGAAAGTTATCTCTGCTTGACGCCTTTAAATCTAGAACAACCATAGCATGATCTGAGATTACAATATTGTTAATACAACATGCGACGGCTAAATGCACTGAACACTTAGGCATAAAAAAATATCCTTGTATAACATTGATGTGGTGGGGAGAAAAAACTTTATTCTTTACCAGATGGGTGTAGAGCTCTCCAAACATCTATAAATTCTAGGTCCTCACAGATGCCATTAATTTGTTTAGCTAGCTTAGATGGAGCCACTATCTTATGGGGAAATCGATCAATGAGAGGATTTAACATACAGTTAAAATCACCTGCAGCAATCATATAATCCGATCTCAGATCATGAAAGTCAGCGAATGCCTTAATAAGAAAATCAGAGGGATGCCCTGGAGGATAATATATATTAAACAAAGAAATAGACTTGCCGTATAAGGTGCCATTTAAGATAACAAAACGGCCTCTGTCATCTTCTGTCAATTTAACAACATTCAATGGGATGTCTTTTCTGATCAGCACTGCCACCCCTCTACTCTTTGACATAAAGGATGAAGAATATACTTGATTATATCCCCCCCTGTTTTAACTTTAAATATTCCTGTTTGTCTAAATGTGTTTCTTGTAATAGAGCTATACTAATCTTCTCTTTTCTGATATAAGACAGGACCTTCTTCCTCTTTATAGGATTATGAATTCCCTTAACATTCCAAGTACAAATACGAAGTGTGTTATCCATTGTCATAAACCTTCATCAAGAAACAGCTGTACCTGAACATCTTTAAGTAATATACACAGTGACCTAAAACAGAAAAATGCCGAGCTGAACAAGAACCGAAAACATTTATCAAAAGTATAATACAAATCAAAAACAAAGAAAACAAATAATGAACAGGGGAAACCACCCTTACATCCATCTCACAAGGGCTTCCAACCAAACCTTGTTGTGAAGAGAGATTCAAACTTCTCAAAACACCATCTTCACCTTCACCGAAATTCAGCGCACCATAGATCAGTCATCTGCAGAACTGCACAGTCAGTCTCTTCTTGATGCTACTGCATAAGACAGAAGAAATATAACTCGAAGTCTAAACCGTGACCACTGAAAAATTATAGCGCATCTAAGCCGGGACCTGTCAAGAGTCAAGAAAAGCAGTCACCTCCTCCGGGGAAACGAACTTCTTGTGCGCATGGCCGACTTTGACGCTAAGTGTGGCAGGGTAGAACAACGCGTATCCATCTGTAGCTCTCGCAGACGAATTTTGACCTCGTTGAACGCTCTTCTCTTCTGCACCACAGCTGCTGAGTAATCGTTAAAAAAGGAGACTCCCGGAGTGTCTGCGTCTTGTGAAGATGCTTGCTTACTGTTGAGCGTGAAGCGCTTACTGGCGGTTGTCATCACTCTTTGTTTGTCTTGGAAATTATGAAATCGAACGATGACAGGTCGAGAACGCTGGCCCTGAATCGGCTTTGGAGCGAAGGAGCGGTGAGCTCTTTCCAGTTTCAATTTACCTGCCTTCGTGTCCAGGTGAAGGTAGTCCGGAATCCATTTTTCGAAGAACTTGAGCGGGTTTGATCCCTCCGTGTCTTCCGGTAAACCGACAATGCGTACATTGCATCTCCTTCCGCGATTTTCCAAGTCGTCTACTTGCTCAGTCAAATCACGTATTTGTTTTTCCAAGTGTTGAATCTTGGTTTCATTGGCAGTTCATGTATTTTCAGTCACTTCGATTCTGTCCTCTGCTTCTTTTCGACTCGCTGTACAATACTTTGAATTTTAGACGACTGGTTATCTATCGCTTCGAATTCGAATTTATCGAATCGTTGAGATCTTAGCATCGATCACCGAGACTATGTCCTCCGTCATGCTCTTCATAGCTTGTAGAAGTTTAGGGTCAGTGACAAGATTGTTAGTAGTGTTGACAGCAGTCACCTTTTCGGTCTCTTCATCGTGGGTTAACCGGTCAGTAGCTGGTCTATTATCCGCAGCCATGGTTGCCGATTTATGCGTGTTTCTCGGTGCTGCTTTTTTCGCACTCCTCAATGAAATACCCGACGATTTGTTAAAATAAATGTTCAGACTCATTCTATCGAAGTAAAGTCTGTCACTGAGCTACTCTTCTGTCTCGATGAAAATTATTTTTTAAGATAAATAACCGAGACTAATCACGCAGCTCGCAAAACGCGTATTCTCTCTACGGCGCCATCTTGCATCCCCCAAACTTAGTCTTATTAATTGATACACTAAGTATAATTTGCACCTTTTTACAAAGGTGTGTTTGAAATAAGAAACTGATGTTTCCTTCAGGCTGTAGATCTTCTGATTATCAAATGGTACCATAGCTTCATGTTTTTATTTATCTTCTTTTTACTGCCTAAGCTTGAACCCTTTTCCTATACCAGCTGCATGCGTGTCTGTGTGTGTGTGTGTATGTGTATGTTAGACTAGTTTAAATGTTTATGTAGTTAATTAAGTCTTACTTGTATCACACTTGACGTGGTTAATTGTTTGCTCATAACTGGAGTCCCTAATCATGCAGATTTTTGCTACATGCTCTGAGTAGTATTGTACAGTAAGAAAGTTATTTTCCTTAACCAGGAAATTTACGTTCTTAGAATTAACTACATTTACATTGGAGGCAGTCACATTAATCTTACAGCGGATCTAAATATTTCTAATGAATTATAACTAGTTATGGTTATGATTAATTATTCATATTTCCCCTTTGAGCTGATTCGCTACTGAAATGGTGGAGAACGCAAGGCGTGATAAACAAGTTATGAGATTAAAACACTTTCCACCCTAAACAAGTGTGTGCTTGATAGTCCAGTATAATTCGATCGATGCAGTTCATCTACACTTTGACTGTATATATATAAACCTAGCAACCTGGTGGTCATTACTGTGTTTCATTCGCTGAGTGAAACTAAAGGTGTAATACTGTACTTTAGTATTCATGTGTGAGGCACACATAACTACATATATGTTTAAACCGGCTTTAACTTACAGTAAACCCGTTTTGTTATTCTTTAAACAAGTGCAAGAAGTTTACTGTTAAATTAGAGATGCACTCACAGAAGTGCTTATTTAATGCAACAAGTCTTGAAGGACTGAAAGCACCACATTTTAAAACTGTGGGCAACTTTTTAAAATAGACAGACATTAAACTGCGTTAATTTCACTGGCATGCATTGGTTACCATGACAACAACTTGTCACAGGAAGCGCTAACTCCACATAGCACACGCGTCACCTGGTGATGCCATGTTGTAAATACTACCGTTAGCATATTTTTCATCTGTATCCCAGCTCAACCAAATACTTTAACATTAGGGGTTAGCACCCTTTACTTTGCTTTTAAATACAGCATGTGTGTATGCAGTGTGAAGTTCTTTTTTTGTTCTTTTTCTATGTTTCCCCATCTTCAATTCGTCTCAGCGAATGCAACTACCTTATACAGTATGTATCCTTCCTGAATGCTATTGCTGAGTTACTACCTAATTAAATCTAAATTTAATTACATTTTAACTGTCTATCTAGAGAAGAATTATTAAGTTATTGGGTGTTTTTAGTAACACAGTGAATAACACGCTACGGAGGGCGGGGCACACACATGGTATGGTCTCGGCATGGGAGCTGAACACGCAGCAGCTGTGACCAGCCATGGTGTGTTGCCCAACACAAATCTTACAGTTAATCACTAGTGCTACTGATTGTTCCTAATACCAGATTGATTACCCTGTTTTAATAATAGTAGTCAGCTAATTTTAAATCCATTTACATGTTATGCCCCCTTTTGTTCCACTTTGCTTTTATTTCTTCTGAACCTCACAGAACCAGAGACCACCTCTATTTTTGATTTCGATGCAAGGAACCTTACAGAATTTGCAACGAAAGGAAATCCACCAGCTTCAAGGAGCGCTAACAGCTGCTGGACACCGAGAGCAGCTTGAAAAAGCCACCAGACAGGACTTGGAAAAATAACTGTTTCACACAAGAATCACACTGTTAAAAAACAGCGTATGTGAACTTATTCTAGAAGACACTAGAGCTAAGGCCTTAGAGCCATCCTGCATTGGGGCCCGAGCTTGGGTTCCAAACCTGACTCAGCAAAGTAAAGAGGAGCTGACATGGTTTCAGACAGACTTGAAACAGTCCTACTGACTGGCGCATGGACTCAAGTAAAGACACACTGCTGCATTCCACAACAGCCATCAAGTGCAACCCTCCCTCCCCCCTGTACACTAGATACAAGGGGGGAGCCAAGGCCAGTCTCTTCCTGAAAACCTCTGCAGCTGCAGAAGGAAAAAGTTTAATTCAGGCAAACTGAAACAATGCCTGTAATGTGTCCCCTTAAGCAGCCCGAGTGAAATCCAAGTCCTTTGCTCAGCAACAGAGAACCTATGACATTAAAGCACGATCCTGATAGTGTCCTCACCAGCAGCTTAAAAAACAATCCATCATAAATGAATCTCAGATCCCAGAGTCTGGAACAACGGACTGATCACTGCCCTAGACCACCAAAACAGGGCCGCATGAACCCCATGGTGTACTACCACAACTTCGACGAGCATACTTTGGACTCGCAATGACCCTGGGATTGGAGTACCCAGCGCTTCACGAGCCTTTGCCTCCGAAAAACCTCCATCCTATTGTAATCAACCATTTAGGTATTAGCCTTCCACACAATGCCTTTCAACAACTGCGTTACCTGACCAGAAGGCCTGTAACAACAAAGGCCTCACTAAAGGTGTTTTGTAGACCCACTTAGATTCTGACCTTCACAACTCAGAATCCAAAGCGGGAACCAGAAGGCACCCAGCATTGCCACAAAGCAAAACCCTTCTACAGAAAGCCCCTAACCAGAAGAGGACAGAGCCATCACCATGGAAGCAGACCCAGGTTCCAGACCAACCACTGGTAGAAGCCATGGAAAAGGGCATCCTCATCCTGCAAACACCACGGTATGTCCAACAGCAATCCACCACAACATCCTCCTCCACAACCTTCACACAGGTGCCGAACGGAGGCTACACGAGGACAGCTGGACACGCCTACTTCTGTGTTACAGGAGCTGCTGACACTCGCAATAGAGCTCCTTGAACAAAACTCAACTAGGGAGTACTGAGAAGGACAAACTTCTGGCTCCTTGCCTGACGCAACACAGCATCGGACCCCTCCAAGGGAGGAGCATCCCTCGAAACCAGACACTCTAGAAGCCAGACAACGTTGGATGGAGCAACAGGACCACATGCCCAACTGCGAAACCTCTACCAACACAACTCAGGCAAGCTCAAGTCGGTGCCGCCACAAGAGCAGCGACACCGCAAACATCATATTTCTAGTGACGTTCGAGCAAAACAGAGGGCTAACAACCACCTGCTCTCCTGCCATCATCACTAGGTCAATCTGAAACTCTCTGCACACTACAAAATCTCCGTAACAATTACCTGCAATCCCTGGAACTACCTGCACTCTCACCAGTGAGAGTCTGACCTGGCTGTCCCACATCACGGGTACCACAAATAGTTTACTGGCTAACAACATCAACAAAAAAACTTCCTACCCGGACTAACTCACTTCAGGTTGACAGGTGACACAGCCTCGACACCTGTTGCATAAGCTCGAGGACCCACACCTTTCTACAGCCTACATCACCACAGCACACCACTAGACAGCATCCACCATGGGCATGCACCAAACCACTCCTGGAGGCAACAACAGCCAGAGAGCCCCCACTGTCTCCCAGCCGTGAGTGGCAGGGGTGTGTTCAATTTTTCTGCACCTTTGATGTCGCTCGCTGTTGTATATTGTACGGACAACAACATTTGAAAGGGGGAATTAGACATTTGTTGCATTTGGACCAATCAGACACACAACTATTTGTTATATTTAACAAATAATATCTAACTCCCCCTCACCTAACCAAAGGGCCAATTACGGGGGTCTATGGACCCTTCCCCCGAAATTCATCTAACACCTCCGAAGGCAGAACAGGCCTCTGGTTCCATAGCAAATAATGCTGATATCACTGGTTTTATTGCAAGGAATGCGGGCAGAGAAACTCCCTAATTTTCCTCATAAGAAAGACACACAATGCACAGAGAAATGGACTGTTCTCTAATTAATTAATAGGAAAACCTTTCTTTGAATGAACACTCATATCCTTCAGGTCATTGTGTATGTAGTTACTGTCCTTGCATATTGTCTTTTATCTTGTAAATACTACTTCCAAGATGGTAAACTACTGCCAAGATGGCGGCTCGTTCACACGCTGCGGCTTCTCTCTCCCGACAGAAAGGTGTTTTTTCGTGTTTTTTGTCTTGTGAGTCGCAGTGTTTTTGTATGTATTCGTCGCGTCTATTTCTTTTTAAGCGCGCATACAGTCGTGAGTTTCTGCTCGATGTCGGCAGAACCACTTTTTTAGAGTTAAACTCTGCGCACGCCGAAGAGCTGCGGGATCTCGGTCTGCTCCGGAGGCCCACTCCATCACCGACCCCCACTGCTGCATCTTGCCCACAGCGGAGGCGCCACAAGCGGAAGCATAAGAGGGGTAAGCGCGGAGGTATCCGTGCTAGGCTAGCGGCTAACCCACACAAGTCGGCTATCCCCACCATCGTACTGGCTCACGTACGCTCTTTGGACAATAAACTGGACTACATCCGACTACTACTCTCAACTCAGAGGACTGTAAGAGACTGTTGTGTTTTGTGTTCATGGAAACATGGCTCAACAACAGCGTTCCGGACTGCGCTATTCATCTCGATCAGCTGACATGCTATCGAGCGGACAGAGCTCGCGTCGAGGGAGGTAAGACCCGCGGCGGAGGGCTTTGTGTTTACATCAATGATGCGTGGTGCCGCGACGCGGTTGTGGTCTGCAAACACTGCTCACCCTTGGTGGAGTTTATGATTATTAAGTGCTGGCCGTTCTATCTACTGAGGGAATATACAGCCATACTGCTCTTTGCTGTATACATCCCTCCCAGCTCCAGCAACAGCAACAGGAGTGAGGCACTAAATGAATTGTACCAGCACATCAGTGAGCAGCAGACAGCCCACCCTGATGCTTTTCTCATCTTGGCTGAGGATTTCAACCACGCAGACTTAAAGAGTGTGTTCCCAAAAATACACCAACACATAGACTTTCCAACACGGGGAAACAACACTCTGGACTTTGTTTACACCACACAGAGAGGAGCTTACAAGGCCCTCCCCCTCCCCCACCTCGGTGCCTCAGACCACATCACTGTCATGCTAATGCCTGCATACAGACCGCTCGTTAAAGTCACCAAACCAGTTCATAAACAGATACAAGTGTGGCCGGAAGGGTCATCAGAGGTACTTCAAAACTGTTTCAACTCCACTGACTGGAATATGTTTAAGCAGGCTGCCACATACAATAACACCACAGACCTCCAGGAGTACTCAGAGACTGTCACGGCCTGCATCACCAAGTGCATTGATGATGTAACAGTCACAAAGACCATCTCTGTCCGGGCCAACCAGAAGCCGTGGATGACGGGGGAGGTCTACGGACTCCTGAAGACGTGGAATGCTGCCTTCAGAGCTGGAGATGAGGTGGGCTTGAAGACAGCTAGGGCCAACCTTTCCCGCGGCATCAGAGAGGCTAAGAGACAGTACTCCAGGAGGATAGCCCATCGTTTCAGCGACAGCAGAGACACTCGGAGCCTGTGGCAGGGGATACAGACCATTACGATCTACAAGCCCCCACTGCGGACCTGTGACAGCACCATCTCCCAGCTGAACGAGCTTAACGTCTTCTTCGCTCGCTTTGAGGCCCAAAACAGCACCACTGCACAGAAGACTCCACCTCCTTCCGGCGACCAGGTGATGACGCTGTCCACCGACAGCGTGAGGAGATCCCTCAGCAGGATCAACGCACGCAAAGCTCCGGGTCCTGACAACATTCCTGGGCGTGTACTGAGCGACTGTGCAGTGGAGCTCACTGATGTCTTCACAGACATTTTCAACATCTCGCTAAGTCAGGCTGTTGTCCCCACATGCTTCAAAGCTACCACCATCATTCCAGTCCCGAAGAAGCCGTCTCCATCCTGCTTCAATGACTACAGTCCAATTGCACTTACCCCCATCCTCATGAAGTGCTTTGAACGGCTAGTCATGCACCATATCAAGTCTGCCCTCCCCCCCCTCCTTGGACCCCTTCCAGTTTGCATATCGGTCCAAACACTCGACCGATGACGCCATCGCCACTACCTTCCACTCAGCACTCACACACCTGGACAAAAAAGAGTCATACGTCAGAATGCTGTTCATAGACATAGACTGTTCATACTGTTCATCCCTCTACAGCTCATTCACAAACTGGTCCAGCTGGGGCTCAACACTTCGCTGTGCCACTGGCTGTTGGACTTCCTGACTGGAAGACCTCAGGCAGTACGGGTCGGCAGCAACACATCCAGCATCATCACACTGAACACTGGGGCCCCCCAAGGATGTGTGCTGAGCCCCCTCCTCTTCACTCTGCTGACCCACGACTGCACACCATCACACAACTCCCACCTCCTTATCACGTTTGCGGATGACACGACTGTAGTGGTTCTCATTAGCAACAGAGATGAGACAAACTACAGGAGCGAGGTAAGCCGCCTGGCCGGGTGGTGCAGTGACAACAATCTCTCTCTGAATGTGGAGAAGACGAATGAGATTGTTGTTGACTTCAGGAGAGTGCGCACTCAGCATGTTCCTCTGACCGTCAATGGTGTGACTGTGGAGAGGGTGAGCAGCACCAAGTTCCTGGGTGTGCACATCACAGAGGATCTCTCCTGGACTGACAACACCGCAGCACTGGCCAAGAAAGCACAGCTTTCTCTACTTCCTCCGCAAACTGAGAATAGCCAGAGCCCCGGCCCCCATCATGTTCACCTTCTACAGAGGCACCATCGAGACCATCCTGACCAGCTGCATCACTGTGTGGTATGGCACCTGCAACACGTCCTGCCGCAAGACACTTCAAAGCATAGTGAGAGCAGCTGAGAAGATCATTAGTGCCTCTCTCCCCTCCCTTCAGGACAACTACAACACCCGTCTCACCCGCAAAGCCCCCTGCATTACAGGTGATCCCACCCACCCGACACACAGCTTCTTCAGTCTGTTGCCATCAGGGAGGAGACTGCGGAGTTTCCAGGCCAGGACCAGCAGACTGAAGGGCAGCTTTATCCATCAGGCTGTCAGGAAGCTTAACTCCCTCCCGACCTTGCCCCCCCTCCCCTCTTTTGCCCCACGCAACTCTGAACTCTGACGGACTCTCCCACTCCCCCCCTCCCAAATACATACACATACTGTCACTTTAATCAGTCTGAAATATGCTCTTTTGCACTACAAATAATTTTTTTTGCACTACAATCATTTTATCTGCACTGTTGTTTACTTTACTGTTTTGCACTCTATCTGCCATATGCCTTGTGCTTTATATATATATTTTTTTTTTACATTTTACCTTATTTGTATAATTGTATAGTTGTTTTTTATATTTAAATCTGTATTTATGTTCTACATTTTAGTGTTATCTGTATGCACCAAAGGTCTGAGAGTAACGCAATTTAAATTCTCTGTGTGTATGTGCTGTACATGTGGAAGAATTTACAATAAAGCAGACTTGACTTGACTTTGAGACTGGTTTTTATGCAGCTTATGCTAGAACCACTAGTTCCAATGTCATTCTACCTATATGTAATCCTACCATGTTTAGTATCTATGAATTCATATTCTGATGATCTAAAAGAGAGTGTATATTATATGTTGGTACATAGGCAATATATTAGTGTTCTAAGAATCTTTAGTAATTTTTCAAGTTCCATATGCAAATTACCATGCTTTCACACAAAGGGTCATAAAACTCCCCCGTATTTCCAAACTCCCGCTTGAAAGAACGCCGTTCTCAGTGGACAAGCTCATCCTAAGAGGCGTGAATCTTGTCAGGCCTTAAAGGCCTCACATCAGTGACCCGCCTCCAGTCTGCGGTTCTGTTAGATTCTGAGAAGATGAGGATGTGAGCACCCCTCTAAGGACACCCTAAGTCTGCGCCAGGCCTCGGGCCTTGACTTTCCATTCACCAAAGATCCTCTGACTCAAACTGGTTCTTTTCCATCAACCAACTTCAGCAAAGATCAACTTGAGCCTTCAGATTGCATCAAGACTCTCTTTCAGACAGACAAGACGTGCAAGTATCAAACTTAGTCTTATTAATTGATACATTAAGTATAATTTGCACCTTTTTACAAAGGTGTGTTTGAACTAAGAAACTGATGTTTCCTTCAGGCTGTAGATCTGCTGATTATCAAATGGTACCATAGCTTCATGTTTTTATTTCTCTTCTTTCTACTGCCTAAGCTTTAACCCTTTTCCTATACCAGTTGTAGGCCGTGTGGGTGGTGTGTGTGTGTGTGTGCAGTTACGACTCCGTTTAAAAGAACTTGTTCATTGTTTGCTCATAACTGGAGTCCCTAATCATGCAGATGTTCTGAGTATCATTGTACAGTAAGAAAGTTATTTTCCTTAACCAGGAAATTAACGTTCTTAGAATTAACAGACAGTTGACACTGAGAGGGCAAATGAATGCTTACAGCAGATCTAAATATTTATAATTAATTATAACTAGTTATGATTAATTATTCATATTTCCCCTTTGAGCTGATTTGCTACATCTGAATGTAGGGATCAGATGGAAATGAATGGGGTTCTCTGTCTGTGAACGTGTGTAACAGATTTATGTTTCGCTGGTTTCAAAACATTATGAATCCATGATCTGTGAAATTGTTGGAACGCTGGTCAATTTAATACTAGATGAAAACTTACTGGCCTTCAGAGATTTTCTTTACTGGCTAGACCACTGTTTGTAACGGGAATTTGATCATTTTCTTCACTACTTCAATGTATGAATGTATATTCAACAATATATTGTTAAAAATAAAAGGCTGAATCATTCGTTTTCATTTTCTCTGAGTTCAATTTTTGGATTTTCATTTACAGTTTTTCCCAATTGCTTAGACACAATTCTGGGAACAACTCACCATTTTCTCAAATCTTCACACACAACTTTAAAATCTCACACCTAATGGTACAAACAGCTAACTTCTGAATCCCAATTCAAACTTTGCCCTCAGACAATACAAACAAACTGTCACAAACACAGACTACATGACTGTTTTTTTACACACTGTAGAGATAAATTCAAAACACTGCTATCAAATGCTTTACAAGTTTTCAGATCAATAATTTGGAACTAATTTGAAATCACAGCACTGACTAATAACTCTTTCAGAAACAACGCTGACAAAAGAAATGTAAACCAGTACCATTTTAATGCGTTAATGTGCTTACATAATTGGACAAAACAATACCGTGCATGCTGTTTTCGACAAAAACCTGACCTTTGAAATGTAACACTGACAAAATGTGTAAGGAAGAGTCCATGCAAAGTATAATACTTAAAATTTTCAAAAGCTTTATTTCCAAAGGCAGCAAATGTACAGGTTACTCAGCAACAGTATCAGCATCAACGTTCTCATCCTCATCTCGTCTCAGGTCTGGGTCAGGCCATAATATCTAATCAACATCACATATTATGTCTGCTCTTGTGAGGCAGCATGGAAAAAATGCCCTTGTGTGCCTTACCCTATAACCCTGGATAGACTCCACAGACACATCTCCACAGGCGTCCAGCATTGCTTCCAGGAGGTTTTGGTGTACGTAAGAGTTGCGGTCATATACTTTCCACTGCCATGCTGAGAAAAATTCCTCAATTGGATTCAGAAATGGGGAATATGCTGGCAAAAAGGAACAGTGACCTGGGGTGGTCATTGAACCAGGTGTGAACCAGAGCAGCATGATGGAAACTCATGTTATCCCAAATGACAACATATTGGAGCTGCTCTGGTTGCCCTGGCTCCCCTTCCAGTTGAAGAATGTTATTGTGCAGCTGATCTACTGTAGTGTACCACTGCACTGGAATGAAATCTTGTGCAATGCAGATACTGTAACACTACTATACAGTACTGTATTAACGTGCAGGAGAGACACGCCATATTCTACACACTGTAAAAATTCTGTACTGTATATCAGTTACCTGCACATATTGGAATCGTTGTTCATTAACTCTGGTTGAATTCCTTTCATAAGGCACACGGTACAGCTGCTTTGTCCTTATTTGGTTCCCCTGAATGATCAGGTCAATAGTGGAAATGCTGATGCTGTCAAGTCCTTGGAAGACAACCTAATCTTCAACTATTTGGGTTTGAATTTCCCTCAAATGGATGGCATTATTGGCAATTACCATATTGACCAGGGCAGTCTCCTGCTCAGCTGTGAGAAGTCTTCTCCTACCTCCTATAGATGGCCGCCTCTCAGTTCTGCAAAAATGAAAGGACCATTACTAAACTATGGTCATCCATGACTGTGTCAAAAGCTACACTGAAAACAAAGTGGGGATTCAATCTATATGCACTACAGCATTACATATATCACAGTAACAAAGCAAATTACCTGTTTTCCCTCCTGAAAGTACGGACAATGGATGCAACCGTGTAACGGCTTAGGTTTAGTTGCACTAACTGTCCAGCTTCTTTCATAGTCCTCCCATGTATGAGCACATGATGAACTAGGGTGGCACGGATTTACCCTGGATTTACCCCTGAATTAGAGACTGCTTGTCTTTGTCTTCGTCTTTATCTTCTTCTTTTGTGCTGTTGTCTTGTAACGTCAGCATTGTTAGGATCCATTGCTCCAAAGCACATGGACACTGCTCCAGGGCCCATTTAATGACCCTTTAATTCTGATTGGTGTGTTAACAATTTTGAATCTTAAGGCTTGTACACACCGGGACGAATATTGCACGCGATTATCGCCGACGTTTCTTAAACAAAACATCCAAAGACTGTGTCAGAGAATTCAAAAACATGAACACTTGCCTCCTAAGTGAGATTACATGTTTTAAATTGTCATCTTTACATCCAAGAGTCACCATCTTAAATCGGCTTGCAAATTTTCCAAACCTACACAATTCTTGTTCGATCAATTTATTAGGGATAAAAGGTGGAACACCTGAAATAACTACTCTCGTTGGGGGAACAGATAGCGGCAAAACTTGAACAAACGTATCATTGATAAAGACGCCGCTTTCAATCAAAGCATGAACCAAACGTTCCTCTTTCGAAAAAACAGCAGCAGCTTTGTTCATCCGAGGTGCATAAGATATATTATCATAGCCAACTTGTTCACCTACCACAAGTAAAGCCTCTTCCATCGTGATTCTCTTTCAAAAAAGAAAAAGCAATAAATGATGTCTTACCTTTTTCATGCGTGTGAAAAAGATGAAAAAGCTCACCACAACCGTGTACCAAAAAGTAGCAAAAGGCTAGCTCTCCATCCACAACCACTCACTCACACAAACGGAAACCAGAAGCCCGAGAGAGAGAGCGCTAGAGAGAGAGAATAACACACAGCATGCCTTGGAATGCAGCTGGACGTCAGATGGTGATGGCCCCTAGATGTGGGAAATCAAAACATGCATTAAAAGTTCAATTATGACTCGTCACCCAGTCCGAGTTGTACAAAATCATATTCTTCCCCCGGAGGTCATAGGGTCGACACAGAATTCCACATACAGTAGGTAGTCAACCAGAATGCCTATTACTGCCGCGGTAATGCCGTAGCAGCAAATACAAATCAGTCAGATGTGAAACTCGTTTGTGAAATCACCACCAGGTGGCGCAAAGGGACAGTTAACACCGTGGCAACACGTGATGTTTTTACTTGTGAATGAAGATACAATATATTGTATGTCTCCCTATATCTGATACACCCACTTCAGGTCTTGCAGTCTCCACGAATGAGCTGATGAGTTGAATCAGGTGTGATAGATGAGGGAGACATACAAAATGTGCAGGGCTGGGGGTACTCCAGGACAGGTTTGAGAACCACTGCTGTACAGTATTAACCACTATTTGATGTGTGCATATTTATTTTGTAAACATTACTGACACAGATAAAATGTTTGAAACTTAAATTTAATAGTTCAATGTTTATTAAATTATCTTTTTTTGACACATATTCCGGTGTAAACAGCCCTGCTCATGACACAGCGAAAAATATAATGTCCGTGTTTTAAAGAAATTGTAGATTACTTTTTTTTTTTAAATAAACGTTCCTTTACATTTGTTAAATGTTGCAGAGTATTTATTTATTCCCGCGATTTAACTTAAAAAAATTTAAGAAACTAGAAATATGTTTCATCTTATAGGAAAAACATATGGAAATTTAAACCAAAGGAACGAATTAGAATCCTCATGTTTAGGCTAAACTAAAACGACTAATTAATAAAACATTTCTATTTGCATGTGTTTTCTGAAGTTGCAGCGCATTGAGCTCTCTCGGCCACCGTACAGTTGAGCTCCGTCGTGGGGGCTGCAAAGGTGTGAATCGCTGCTCTTTTATATGGAGGGTGGCTGCATCTGAAACCGCCTACTTCTCTACTATATAGTAGGCGAAAAGCAGTAGCTGAGCGAATAAGTATGTCCGAAACCTCAGTATTCATAAAAGAGTAGTCGAGAAGTTCCCGGATGTCCTACTGCTTCTGCCCAGCTTCTTGAGTGCTCGCCGATGGATACTTTTCTATCCCAGGAGGCCACGCAAGAGGATACATCATAAAGAAGAAGAAGAAGATGCGTCATAATCGAACATGGCGGAAAATTTGGATGAGGGCGTTTACAAATGTACGTATTACAAACCAAAAACACGGTTCCTTATTTTAAATTCGCATCTGTTGAACTACTTTAGAGCAAATTGTTGAAAGTGTAAAGATGCTAAATGGTATAGTATAGTTGTGATGTTGCTGTAAAAACACGTTTTATTATGTATAGCTAACTGGGGCTCCAGGAAGCACACGTACATCTTCAAAGTAGATTTACATACGTTTTAAACCATATACATCTTAAATACGATTACTAAATGTCTATTTAATATCTGGTAGGAAAATCTTCGATATGAATTTCAAAGAATTATGTCTAATAGGTCCTAGGTATGAAGTAGACATCTGAGTGATGTATATGTGTGTTATTGTGTAGTACAATTCACTGTTGTCAGCACTGTTTGCAATAGATGAATGTAAGTAATGTAAATACATTTCCATAAAGTAACTAAATATAAGTAATCTATTGTATTTGTCCATTAGTACTGTTGAAAAATTGAGAAACATTTGTAAAGCTACTTAACACTACTTAATACTTTTGAGCACACAAATCTCAGAGGTAACTTGACTCTTGTCTGAATGTTACAGGAAAAGATGAGCACACACATCTGCTTATCCAGTAGAGAGCGGCTAATGAAGCCCTCTTCACCAGAAAGCGGAACGCTGCCATCAAAGGCTTTGAGTGAGTATACTACAGAAATGAATAAAACATCTGCTTAAACCTTAAGTTGTAGTTTACTTCAATTATTGTAATTTCAAACAGAGTTATCACAGCACTTTTCTGATTCTTGATTCCTGTGCATTTGCTGCAGAGCTTTTGTGGTGGAGCAGGACCTGCAAGGAAAGGTGACGGCGGCATTTGTGGGAAAAAAAAGGGAAAACCTGAAACAAAAATATAAAGTAAGATCATTCTGTTACTTCTAATACAGAAATCAAATGACATTGTGCTGTTAAAATGACTGCTTTTGTATTATATTTGTGCATCTTTGTAGGATCTGAAATGTCTGCAGACTGGTATGAGCAGTGAGGATGGAGAAGTCCACAGCAGCATCCTGGAAATGGTCCAGTGCCATGGATGAGTCGCTCCATCACTCCACCTCTTACTGTCTCATCTGGACCAGATGTTGCTGTGGTCTCTTCATCCTCAGTGACCCCAGAGCCAGCGAGAGCATCTAGAGAAACACCAAAAGACACTGAGGATGTGAGTTTGGTCAAGTTTGTCCTGCTGGCTTGCTCATACAACATCAGTCAATGGAGCCCGAGTTTCAGAAGCTTCAAAAGCATCATCAAATAAAGTCATGAAATTTCTGAAGGTCAGGCTCCATTGACTGATATTGTACAAACAGAAACCAGCAGGACAAACTTGACAAAAATCACCTTTTGTGTTCAGAAAAAAAAAAAGAAAATACCCCAAGGATTGAACAGTGTGGAGGCGAGTAAATAATTACTGGATTTATATGTTTGGATGAACTAACACTTTAAACCCCCCCAAAAGAAAAAGTAGTACCTTGAAGAAATAAACTTTAAGAAATAAGCAGCTTTATTGAGCGTTTGTACCCAAGACACAAAAAGGATTTACAAAAATCACATTTATTGATTTGTCAGACACTTTTATCCGAAGTGACTTACAGTTCTCTTATTACAGGGACCCCAATCCCCAGCAGCCACCTGGAGTAAAGAGCCTCACTGAAGGACACACAGCAAGGTGACGGCTGCGGAGATCGAACCAGCAACCTTCTGCTTACCAGTGCAGTGCTTTAGCCCACTACACCACAAAAGTAATGAATGAAATGCTGACAACATTTATTGTAAAATGTTTTACTCTGTGTAAATGTAGTCATGCTCATGTTTGGAGTAGACACAGCAGCAGCCAGATTGTCCCGCACGTGTTCACCTGCTCTTGCTTCAAGATTGTGTGGTACGGGGGGGCCTCATCCTCTCTGTGCACTCAGGCAATGATAGCCTTGATGCCCCTTTCTCATCCATGATCAGATTCAGTCTGACTGCAGCAGTGAGGGTCGTGATGGACAGCAGAGACAGGTGAAGGTGGTCAGCTGCTTCATCAGAATAAAGCTGCAGAACTGTCTCAGCTGTGTTGAGATGGCAGTAGGATGTGGGTTCACCGCCTGTAAATACATGTTTGTTAGAACAATATGTTTGAATAAAGCTTTGTTTCATGTGTCGATGACTTTTCATGTGACAATGATATTTATTTATTGACATGGTTACTTTTATTTAAAAAGTAACCATGACTTTTTCTGTTTCCTGTTGTCAGTAAATAAAATATAATCGTTTCATTAACTTGTGCATTCATTACTTGACTAAAAATTGAGAAGTATTCACCTTGGCTGCATTTGTCTAGTATGTATTCATGCATAGCCATGGCATATGACAAAAATTGCATTTTGCTTGTTTTACTAAAATTATAAATTTAATTAGTTAATTTTGGTCAGCATTTATCATTATTGTAAGTGTTGGGGTGGGCTAGCAATGCATTCTGGGTTAATCTTAATTTTTAAGATTCTTAAAAATGTCTTCTCCAAAGGTGAGATCTTCTAGCAGCTGATCGACGGCTCCTTTGTGCAGATATTACAAACATTGCAAATGCTGAGGAAAACCGTACTAGGTAGGGTTGTGGAGTTACTGATGCCATGAGGTGTTAAGATGGTTGTTTTTTTTTTAGTGCAACCACGATGGGTGATGTTATGTTCTTTATTATTATTATTATTGCAGAACTTATAATTACATACAAGCTCAGGGAAAGATGGTAGTATCTTTAAAAATGAACAATCTTAATGACAAAAAGCAGAAAACATAAAATATAATGGGTTTGCTCGAGGCACAAGACAAGGTTAAATATCTTTAATCATAATATTCATATAATCAATGTATCAAAATATTGCATTTGTTGTTGTTGTTGTTTATAAGCCGACGACGCGCCACACCACATGAAACAAGGAGAGTTAAATTCAACAAGAAAAAGAGGAAAACTAAGGAGATTTAAGCCGGTTTTGTTTGTGGATATTGCACATAAAATATATATATTCAAGAGATAACAATTTTGGGTCATCGTAAGGAAAAATAATATATTTAAGATTAAACTGTGGGTCATATTAGTAGGGTTAAATATATAAAAATTTTAATCAACCCAAATGTATTGGTTATACTACAATCACAATAAAAGGGCAGCTGTTTCTTCAACAGGAACACAAAATGCATGAGCAAATTTCATAAACATCAAAATATTCACAGAGAGATAAATTAAACCTGTCGCTCTTTTAAGTTGTTGCTCTACTGGAAACTATCGAAGCGTAAGATTAATACAATATGATAACGTCAACCATTGCGGATGAAGTCCGGATCTCAAGATGGCAATCACTCACACGATGAGACGAGGGGTGGCAGTGAGGTAGAGTGCGTACTCTTTAGCGAGCTCGTAAGTACAAGTACTTATTGAAGATTAAGAAATATGAGTCGAATTGAGTAGGAGGGTTTGGAACGCGCACAACATGTCTGAGGCCTCAGAGCATTCTTCTTCTTCTTGTTTTATGGCGAATAACTCCTTAGGAGCATTATCGACACCTACTGTACTGGATGTCAAGTAAACTTAGGTGATGAGTCTGAAATTTGAGAAGGGGAAGGAAGGAAAAAAATTGGTGGATGTTTCATATTCTCTTCAATCTATGGAGCACTCAGATCACATGCTCATGCTAGTGCTGCGTGTTCAGCTACTCTAACACTCACAATTAGCTCTGGCTCATGAGTGTTTCAAACTGAGAACAGGTTTAGGCAAAGTGTTACACGGCAAAGCAGCTATTTTGGCAATACAAAAGTAAAAACATATTGCAATAATAAAAAGACTGCATTGTTAATTTTACCTCAAATTGCATTTACATTTAGTCATTTATTAGCAGACACTTTTATCCAAAACGACTTACAAATGAGGACAATAAAAGCAGTCAAAAACTAACCACAAAACAAAAGAGCAACAATATGTAAGTGCATATGACAAGTCTCGGTTAGCCTAGCAAGGTGTGTATATATATATATACACACACACAATATATATATACACACACACACACACCACACACACACACACACACAGCATATACACACACACACACACACACAAAAAAAGTAGATAGAATACGAAAAAACATAGAAAGCTAGTTTGTGTTTTTTGTGTTTTAAAAAAAAAAAAAGTAAGTAATAATAAAAAAAAAAAGATAGAATATATGAACAAAGTAAGAGTTACAAATAAGAATAGAAAGTGTTAGAGGCGTCAACTAAAGGTGGAACAGAGTGTTTTAGCGTTTCTTGAAGGTGGTAAGGGACTTCGCGCTCGGATGATTTGGGCAGGTCATTCCACCGGAGGGCACGAGCGGAGAAACCCAGGTAAATGACAAAAAGTATTTGAAAGTGATTTTGTGCCTCTTTGAGAGGGCACAATAATACGCCGTTCACTTGCAAAACGCAAGCTTCTAGAGGGCACATAACTCGAAGTAATGAATTTAGGTAAATGGGTAAAGAGCCAGTGGTGGTTTTGTAGGCAAAAAGGGTTGTGATGGTTGTTTCTCACACCGAACCCCCTCTGGCCCAGCAACAATCTGGCTTCAGGTGGACATTCGGACGAGACTGTCTGCTTTCCGGTGTTGAAGCCTCCGACTGGCGAGGGGCTTCACCTTTCTATTGGTTCGCTAGATGGTGTCTACGGGGGCCTTTTTTGTATGGATTGTGGCGGTGAGTCTGTCTAGACGCCCCAACCCCCCCCCCTCATTGGAACATTGGCACACTCCACACACAGGTGACGGGGCCTCGGCCGTCCAAGCGCGTCCCCTTCACGGTGTCCCAGCCCCGCACTCGGAACAGATCAGTGGTTTTTAGTCTTACCTCTCAGATAGGTCCTTCCAGGTATCTTGGAGAGGTGAGGTGTCCAAACCACAACATCTAACTACTGGGGTGCCTCAAGGCTCAGTACTTGGACCACTTCTCTTCTCTGTCTACATGGGATCACTAGGTTCTGTCATTCAGAAACAAGGCTTTTCATATCACAGCTATGCTGATGACACTCAACTCTACATCTCATACCATCCTGATGATCCGACGATAGCTACTCACATCTCAGCATGTCTAACAGACATTTCTTGCTGGATGACGGACCATCACTTTCAACTCAACCTGGCTAAGACAGAACTTTTTGTGGTTTCAACAAACCCATCACTTTACCAAAATTTCACCATCCAGTTGGGCTCATCAATCATAACTCCTTCAAAAACAGCTAGAACCTTGGAGTTGTTATAGACGATAAGCTGAATTTCTCAGACCACACCTAGCGCTGATCTACAACACACTCGCCAACCTCCACCCCCCGGTCCTGTAGATTTGCTTTATTCAGCATCAAGAAGATCAGGCCCTTTCTTTTTGGAACATGCTTCACAACTCCTTGTTCCAGCTCTTGTTCTGTCCAGGCTGGACTATAGCAATGCTCTCTTAGCAGGTCTTCCAATTCTATCAAACCTCTACAACTAATCCAAAATGCAGCTGCAAGATTAATCTTTAACGAGCCGAAAAGAACACGTCACACCTCTGTTCATCAATTCGCACTGGCTACCAGTAGCTCCTCGCATTAAATTCAAGGCATTAATGTTTGCCTACAAAACCACCACTGGCTCTGCACCCATTTACCTAAATTCATTTCTTCAGAATTATGTGCCCTCTAGAACCTTGCATTCTGCAAGGGAAAAAAATCACTTTCAAAGACTTTTTTTTTTCATACTGTTTCCCTCATGGTTGGAATGACCCTGCCCAAATCAATCAGAGCAGTGAGTCCTTAACCAGCTTCACATACCAAAACGACTTCTAAAACACATTGTTCCACCTTATTGACACTTTATATTCTATTTGAATTCGACCTTTATCTATATTTATCTTTTTTCTTTTTTGTATTCTTTTGTAACAAAGTTCTTAGATCGGGAAGAAGGAGGCGGGAACGGCGAACATTTAAACAAAACTTTAATAAAATAAATAAACACAAAACAGCGCGACAGCCCTTTGCGGACGACTGCCGCACACAAAACACAAAAATAAAGTCCAGGCCTGGTCCTCTCTTGTCTTTCACTGTCGTAGCTCTTCTTTTTTTATCCTTCCGGAGCTCCTCCGTGGGGCTCGAGACCGGTGAGTGGAGCAGGTGTCGAGCATTATCACTTACTCCACCGGACTTGCTCCGTTCCCACGGCTCTCGGCCCCACCCCTCTTGTCACATACCCAGCGCCACGCAGGCCGGGGGGAACCCACGAGACTGCGCTCTACTCCCCCCCCCTCCCCTCTCCGGGGGAGCCAATCACGGCAGCAGCGGCGTGGGGGTAAGGACAGACAGGCGAGGCGAGAGAAAAGGAGACGGAAG